>JAEIIU010047632.1:0-159077 GCA_018874675.1 Drosophila baimaii
AAGTGTTGGCAAAAGTGCGGTACAGAGTGAGTTTGGGTTCCCTGCATTTGCGTTTAATTACGAAATAATCCAAAGTGAGCATGGTGCCAGGAAAATCAATGGAGTTTTCAGTAGATAGGTTGGTTGGTAGGTGGGCGGCCTTAAAATGTGAGGCTCATGGATGGCAGGAGGCAGCAGCACTGTGGCGGCCCTTGTCAGCGCCAATGATCCAGCAGTGGACAGGCCGTTGACGTTGCTAACCCAATTAAACTGTCGCCAGAGCGAGCAGATAACATCCTTGCAGGGTCTTCCTCTGGATCCAGTCCCTGCATCCAACCACTCCAACGCCCTCCTCCCCCGACTGCAGTTGGTGGCTCCGCTTTTGCCGACTGAATGAGTAGCAACTGTTTGGTCTGCCGTGAACTGGCACTTTGCCCGAAATAAACCGCAGAAGCAAAAGCAAAAGCCACGCAAACGCTTCGCCCCGCTTCTGCCCCTTGCCCTGTGCCACCCCGCCTGATTTACCCCACCGAAGCCACTCGCTTCGCGGGGCTTCAATAGCAATTTGGTTAAACTCCTTTTTAATTTCAACCGCAGTTCCATCTCACCGCAGTTGACGCCTTGGAATAAAGCCAGGTTCAGCGACGACCGCGCGTGTGACGATGGCAACGGCTGTTATGGAAAGGGGAAGCTTTAAGAGATTTTCCTGCCGAATTTTCGTTGTCCAGGAATTGCATGTTTGTGGGGAAAATGTATAAATATTTAATAAAAATTAATAAAATATTTTTAATCTAACGAATACTGTCCACACAATTAGCTCTTAAAGCAGAGAAACGTCAATCGAACTAAATCGACTCGTCTGGTGATAAGAAGACTCTTTTTTTTATTTTTTAAATTTACATTTTACTATTCATTAAATTATTTCCTATCAAATTAAATCCTGAAACCCATTTAAAACCTTCCCCAATCAACTTTAAACTCCCTCTGCGCTCTTTTTTCTATTTTAAGCTTCGTTTTTACAGCTGCTGGAATTGAATCGAATGTTTTGTTTTAGTTATCGCTGGCTGCTCTGCTGGCTTTATTTAAAAAAAATCCTCCCCCCTTAGCCACCCCACCACCGTTATCTTTTGTGGCAGGACAATTTTCAGCGCCATAAACGGCGGCAAATTTCATTAGCATCAGGCTAGACATCATCTGACGAACAAAAGGGCGCTGTCTGGGCCAAATCAAATTCTGGCTAAAATGTGCGCGCAGCATGTCTTGAAAATGTGAAGAAAAAAGGCAAGCGCTTCGTCCTGGAAAATGCCTTTCAATTTGAAGCAGTTTTAATTGTCTTTTTCGAGGAAAAGGCAAAGGCATTATATTTGTAATGTGCAAATATGCGAATATTGTTTTTTCTCTTTCTTCTCGAATATATATGTATGGGTGTATATATTTTGCCAACTTGCTCTGTTGACTCTCAACATTTTGTGTTGACTTTTGACAACGGCCTTGAGCGGGGGGCTCGTCGACTCGTGTTGAACTTCATCATCAAAAGTTGGGCAAACAACAAATGCATTTCCTCTTCTGCTTATGCAATTATCCCGGAAAATGCCTCCTTTTCTGCCTTCTTGTTTTCCTTGCCAAATTGTTTGCTCAATCGGGAACGAGAGATCCTTTGCCGCCTGCCTGTGTTTAGCCAAAGCATTTTTAATTAGTTCCAGTTTCCCCTTTTTTTCTTTCTGTTTTGTTTGATTGCAATCGATGGTTTATAATTGATTTTGAGGGTTAAAAGGTAAAACAAACAGAAAGTCAATAAATATTTGGATTTAATTAATACGCAGCCTAATAAAAAGCTATTTCCCTTGGGATTATTGCGTTAAATTAGGCTCTACACATTAGAGTTTTGGTTTTGAAAATTATTCAGAATAAAAAAAAAACAAATTTCATCGTATTCAATTGCTATTGGACATTTTTTTTTTTTGTTTTATTTTCCCTGGCTAGAGCTGGTTAATATAATATTTATTAAGTGTAAATAAGATTGAACTGAATTATGTTGTGCATTTGGGAATTTAATTATCTGAGTTTTTTTCCCTCCGCAATTCAAACTTAATTTGATGAGAGACTGACATACAAAAACAGCTACAAGCGATGGCAATTACCAAAATAACAATTATAGGCAAATGAGTTAAATAAGTTAAGCGTTAAATTGCAAAAATAAAAAAATGTAATTTAAATAGTTTGTTTAACCACCAACTCGATTCCGTTCTAAATATTCCTTTCTGTGGGAGAAATCATGCCAAGACTGCCTTTTATTTGATGCGAGACAAACATCAGGAATTAGAGCCCGCTGGCGAAGCATTCGTTTCATCACGGCTCCCCCTGGCTCCTGGGCTGGGAGAGGCGGGGAAGGACATAGCACAGCATGCTGTTTCCTCCCAGGCCCAGGAGGAGCGGCGCATCCTTTGTTTGTAATTAATTTCAATATAGCGAGGCATTACAAGAGAAACTCAGTAAATTTCAAAGTATGCTGCGAAGCCAATAAACTCCGGCGTAGCGAGGGTGGGTGGATGTGGCAGGAGGATGCGGATCCGGAGGAGGTTCAAGTACACATACACACACTCGCAAACACATGGTGTGTAAAATACATTGTGAATATTGCACACGAGACGCGTGAGATGAAAGAAAATGCTAAAATTTAAACCTGAAGCACGTGGCGGCAGCGTTGCCACTTCGTCCTTTTTACAGCTAAAGCAGTTTTTGGAAAAAAGTACAGTCTGACAAAGAATATTTTTAAATAAGACTCCACAGCGAGCGTAATAGTAAACAAATTAAGGCCGTTGAAGGCAAAACAGGCTAATTTACAGAAAATCTATGATCCACCCAAAGATCCTTAAGGTGAAGAAAAACAATTCCAATCCAGGTTAAGGTTTTAACCCGATTTCTGTTTTCTTTTTTCTGTTCTTTTTTCCAGTTTAGTGAGCGTTAAGCTTAACTGAAAGTTTAGAGAGGAATCCATAATAATTGTACTTTTTTGAAGACTTTAAATTGTTTTAACAATGAATTTGTTGCCAGCACTGATGCGGCGAAAGAGAGGGGTATAGCGTGTGTCGGAAAGAGATAGCGAGTTGAAAGTTGAGTGGGCCAAGAGGTGGACTTTTCCGCCTCACCATCCGCCCCCCCGCAAATCCCATTTCCAGCGACTAGCGGCGTATTACTTTGCCCATAAAAGTAGTTAAATTATGTTGACTGAAAAACAGCGCCGGAATGTGTATGAGTGTGTGTGTTCGGGGGGGGCAGTGGGTGGTGTGTGCTGGCTGTGCCAAGGTTGTTTGGTAACACATACATAGCGATTCGTATTTTTGCGCCAAAGCAGATAAAAGTAACTCGCACTCGCCATTTTAGTTAAAATATTTGCACGTTCGCTGGGATTGCACACGTCCCTGAAAGAGATGGCTAGATTGAGCGAAAGAGAGGTCCCTCCTGATGGAGCGAAAGAGACGAAAGGGGGGCCAGTGTTTGGTTTGCTGTTCATTTTATTGAAATTCTCTCTCGCATATTGGCTGGGGAATTGTTTCGGTTGCTGCTGCTATTTTCTCTGTTTTTTTTCTTTGTACGATGAACAACAGCTTTAGTTTCTACACAAAATCCACGCAAACAGGGAAAAAGTAAATGGAAATCATCTCTAGCTTAATGTACTATATGCATACATACATACACACACCTGATAATTCCACAAGCTTTTGAATTTTCCAGGATTCCCAGTAAGCTGGTTGCGCAGCGAGAGAGGGACAGAAAATTAAGGGTCATCGGGTTTGCCCTTAAAAGCTGTCTGCGTGGCGTTGCCAGATTGGTACAAAGGAAAATGCTAACCTAAAAATAGTAATTTAATGATCTGAAGTCATATTTAAATATGATCCATACAGCAAGCATAGGAAACAATGTTTTCATTGTTACGTTTCAGCTTTACGTATCCTAACACAAACAATATTCACGTAAATCGAAACAAAATTAAGTGCACCCAATATTTTAAGGAAATTTGTGTAAATTCTTGGTATTGGAAATTCGAATCTTTCTGGAATCATGTTACAGGATATTGAGGTGTGTGAACCGCCCAGCGATTCCGTCTCGGCGCTGGAATTCTTACCGTCCAAGAGCAGCTGGAGCAAGCTTGCTGCCGCCAGTTGGGATCAGTCCGTGCGGGTCTGGGATGTGCAGACCGATCAGGGAACGGCCATTCCGCGATGCTTGCACATGATGGACTCACCTGTACTGGACGCTGCCTGGAATGTGGAGGGCAACAAGCTGTACCTGGGCGACGGCTCTGGCAAGGTATACGCGCTGGACCTGACCACCAATACGCTGACCAAGATCGGCGACCATGAGAACGGGGTGCGGTGCTGCAACTTGATGGTCTCGCCGATTGGCAGCTTCTTGATGACCGCCTCCTGGGACAAGACCGTTAAGGTGGGTGACCTTTCAAAAGACCTTTTTATTTATAAATTGTATAAAATTTAAACATTACAGTTCTGGGACATGCGCTGCGATAAGTCTATATTCAAACTGAATCTTCCGGGTCGCGCCTATGCCGCCGATGCCTTGCACCCACTGGCCGTGGTGGCTTGTGCCGGACAAAAGGTGATGACCATATCTCTCGATGGAGATCAGAGAGGCGTGAGGGAATGGGACTGCCCGTCTTATGGAGCGGCCAACAGCCAGGTGCGAGCTGTGGCCATAACCAAGGGCTTCGCAACCGAGCCCATTGGCTGGTTTCTGGCCAAGAGCGATGGTCGGGTGATAATGCAGTCAATGAACCAGCAACTGCAAGAGGACTGGTCCTTCCCGTGTCATCGCAGGCAGATCTATGGCAGCCACTACGACATCTATGCGGTGAATGATATCAAAGTACATCAGGAAAATAAGATCCTGGCCACGGTGGGATCCGATGGGAGCTATGAGTTCTGGGACTACATACAGCGCACCCAGATGAAGCAGGGCAAGACCAAGGACTCGGAGTCCATTACCAAGTGCTCGATCAGCGGCGATGGCAAGGTGTTTGCCTACGCTGTGGGCTACGATTGGACTCGGGGACACGAGTACTATGATCCCTCCAAGAAGCCAAAGATATACCTGCGATCAGTGGTCGAGGATATAAAGTCTAAGTACTTTGCTTAAGGTGCAAAGCCAAAGAAAACTTGTACAAGGTGTATATATTTGTAATAGTACTTTTTAAGGGAGCTTGTACATTATTCTGTTTAGTTTGCATTATTAAAAACTAAACATTAAACATCTAAACCATTCTTGCTTTCAAACAGCAAACAGCTCGACGGAGAGGGGATTTTCTATTCCGTTATTAGCCTGCAATGTACAAGCAATAGCGAACCAAAGACCTTAGAGGGTTTAGCCGAATGTACGAGCTGTTTTCAAAAGAAAATCCCAATAACTCAATGTATATTTTTGAAAATGTTTAATGGCAAATGCTTTTTTCACATTGCCTAACTAAAAAGTAGCCAGGAAGGCCTATAGGAAGTCGCCAAAATCTACATAAATACGTATTTCGTTGGCCATATTCCCCATTCATATATGATCGCAATTAGGTGGCTTTCTGTCGGCTCAAGTTTGATTGAAATATTGTTCGGAATTTGTGCACTGCAGCTTAAGTTACCGCTTCCTGCTCCCTGCTTCAGCTGTTATCCTGCCGCCGCTGCCGCTTCCCGGTTTTGGCGACAATTAACAAACAGCCAGCTAATGCTCATAATGAGCTTGCATGCGATTAATTTTCCACTTGAGCTGTTGAATTTCACGCAGCCTCTCGCCGAGCCCCATCTCCACATCTCCATCTCCATCTGCACATCTCTCGAGTGCACTCCATAAATCATATTCCATTGTCGCTGCTGCTGTGTGCTGCTGCTGCGGAGGAGACAGACACAAGTCGGGGGTCTTATCTGGGTCGGAGAATTAGGAGGTGGCAATCGCCTCCACTCCCGGTCCCTGTCCGAGTCCCGGCCCCACGCCAGCTTGGCTCTGCTGCATATCAGAGACTCACGTCAGATGTCACTAATCTAAATTTATGCAAATTGCCAACTGTCTGAAGTTGGCTCACATGCGATTTCCACTGCCACTGCCGCCACCGCCACCGGCAGATTCCGAATGCAGATCCGGAGCAGCCAGCGAGCCGAGAGCTCGCTGAGCTGAACGCTGAGAGCTGAAAGCTTCAACTGGAAACTGAAAGAGACTTTGCAACAGTTGTAAAAATGCAGCTAAATTCAAATTTGACATGCAGCACAGTCGGAATGGTGGATTTTCGCGGAGTCTGGGCTGCTTCATTTGGGATGCAGAGCAGCTACCAGCTACCATCTACCAGTTACCAGTTACCAGTCACCAGTCAGCCAGTTACCAGTTGAATCAGCTCCGCGCCTCACATCGCCCGGCAAGCTCTTATTAAATTAAAACGAAGGCGTTTAAGTGCCGCCCCAAGCCACCATGCCAAGATCCAGGAGAGACTCAATCTGATATGCAAAACATTTTTGAAATAACTCAGCCGTAAACAGTTCAGCTGGAACTCCCCGGATCCATGGAGCACCGAGCACCGAGCACCGTCCCATCCCAGCCATGTCCCAGCCAAGCTCAACTCAGAACTTCTTTCAAGCTTAGCCAAATTAATTGAAAAAGTTACACGCATCGCCAGCTCCACCTCGTCCATAGTCTTCTCCAGAGTCTTTTCCTCTTTTTTTTCCCATGTTTTCTCCTCCGCAGCAGGCAGCACGCCAAGGGAGTCTCGGAAACATTCCTCCAGTTGGCCCAAAAGGATTCGCACTTGATTAGTCGACCAGGTTGAGAGGGCAGAACGATTGCAATGGCATCGACTGCAAACTGGATTTTATTTTCATTCAGACAAAGAATCAAGATGAAAATGTGTGATTTGAAAACCGAAGAGTTTTCATTACAGTTTAGCAAGTTTATTATTTTATTATAAATAATAATGAAACCCTAAAAATCTCATGGGAAAACGGCTTTAAAAAGTATGCCTAGGAACCGTATTCTAAATCTATCCAAAAACAACCTAAAACCTGTTGAAAACCTCCCCTTAAGGAGATTGCAAAAAGCTTCAGAAACCATTCTAATTAACCAGCACAAAAAATCATTTGAAACCCACCTCCAAAACCGCCTCATTATTAATTATATTATTTATGATTTAAAGATAAAATCAAAATAGGTTAATGATTGAAACTTAAGGGACTCTGTTTACTTTTCGTATTCTAGAGATTTAGTTTCTGGGAACTCCCCGCCATACAAGTCCCTGCCAGTTGGCAACGTTTTTGGAGAGCTCGAAGCTCACCGGGCTCTGTGCGCTTTGCCTTTCGGTTTCATTATCGCGAAAACGGCACGCGATGCCAGAGGAGAGCCCAGAACCAGAGCCAGAGAATCAGTACCTGGGCCAAATCCGTAGCCAAAGTCGCTGCCAGCCAGCCATTTACAAGTCGGCGCGTTTGTAATCGCTTGCAGCTTCCCTGCTGTACCCAGAGCCTCGATTTCCCACCCGATTTTCCCGCAGCCAACTGCCACTTAGGTGCCCATATGCAAAGCGACAAAGTGTGAAATTTCACTGCGCAAATGGAGGCGATGGAGTGGAGAGTGGAGGGCAGTTGGCGGCGGCACACACGTGTGTTTGTCTGGAGGGGAAGATCCCAGTTCCAGTTCCAGTTTCAGTTCCAGTTGACCAGACCAGCTGGCCATGTTGGCGTAAGCTCCTAAAATACCTGATATGGACAAAGTTCTCTTCTTGGGGCTAATTAATGCGGCAAAGGGAGATTTGCTGGCTTAAAGGGTCGTCTCTGGGCGGCAAAGAAGTAATTGCAAAAGAGGAAAAATCTGCGGAAATTTGTCATTAAGGCGGGGGCTTTCCTTTGTGCACCTTTTAAGGTAATTGAAGATTATATTATATTTAATGCAGGGAATATAAATACTTGCAAGTATGTAATATTGCAGAATAAATCTAGAAATGCATAAGAAACACTTTAATTTGCTTTAAAGTTATTCAAAAAGTAGTTGTTTCTCTTAAAATGTATAAAGAACCTAAATTATCTTTATCTTTATCTTAGTTTCTTGGTTCTTCTCTCTCTTCTTGTTAAGAAAAGTAACTGAGATGCGATAAATTCACTTTTAGCATATCGCTCCGACTGCACAAAGGAGAGAAGCTGCCACTTTTGGAGCTCCCACTTTTGGCCAACATTTGTCAGCGGCTTGTGCCCTTATTTTATTTGCACTTGTCTTCGACTAGCTCCTGTTTCCCCTCCCTGTTTCCGTTCGCCGCTCCCCGCTCCCGGGATGTAACAATTTCAACCTATAATTTATTCAGCTAAATCCTTTTGCCGCCACGAGCGAGGGCGAGAGCGAGCAGTGAAAATAAATTAAATGGAAATCATTTGTCTTGCTCAACAAAATATCACGCAAATGGGCAGAGGAGAGGGAGGGGTGGGGGGGGGGAGGACGTGGACGAGGACCCGTGGAACGTACCCAACAAGTGGCAGCTCCCCGGGAAATTTGCATAAAGAAATAATATTCATTGTGCGAGCGAGCAAGGACTCTGTGCAAAAAGGATTTGAACATGTCAAAATTGTCCTTGACGGACGCTAAAGTGGATAAAATGATTTCGTTTTTATTCCCAGAGCACTCGCCTTGGATTAGCTAGAGAAACTTGAAGTATTTTCGGCTCCTTCGGGGGTTCCCGGACTTCCCTTAAAGGCGCCCGCAAGTATGCAACAATTTGCGTTCGTTTCGCTGCCTCGTTCGATTTGGTCAGCTGCTAAACCTTTTGGGGCTTAGCACAACCTAACCGGGCGAGTGTATATGTGTATGTGTGTGTGCCACGCCCACCATAAACCAGACAGAGTCAAAACTATCTCGAAAATCTCGGCCGGGCTTCGGAAAGGGGCGATTAACAAGATTAAAAGCGCCATTAAATGCTTTGATTCGGCAACAACACACAACGGGCTAAGACCACGCAACCGCAGATACGCAAATGTTCAGCAGACAGCGGCAGGATGTGTGTGTGTGTGTGTGTGCTGCTGCTGCGGATACAGAGATACAAAGATACTTTTGCTGCGGAGTAGGTGGAGTCGCCGAGTCCGAAAGGCGCACCCAATAATTTATCCCCATGACCGCCTCCTTGAAGGAACAACACATGTTTGTGGCTGCAGCTTCAGCCTGTCGAATGTATCCCTCCGATCCGGAGCCGGCCTGGAATGCCTTCTGTTCCAGCTGTTCCTCCTCGGTCAGGACGTAAATTACGCCCAAAATTTGCTGTTAAGTAGTTTAGCGCCAGCGGCAGAGATACATTTGTATCTTCCTCCGTCCCTGCTGCTCCTCCTCCCCGGTACGTGTCCCTTATCTGCCAGATTGATTTAGGTTGCGGGTTAAGCTCCACACTTGATCCCAAATCTCGGATCGGCGCTGAAATTATATATTCGAGACCTGTTCCGGGGATCGTCACACAAGTTGGAAGGAAGTGAGCTCTTAACTATTTAATTCGGAATTAAATCCCGAACGAAACATTGTCCTAATTTTTAATTGTTAACGCCTAAATGTGTGTTGTTTGCCTTTTTAATGTGCTTATGTTTAGTAATTTGCAAATGTTGTGTTCGGAGGTGAACAATATTTGGAAATGAAATGAAATCCAATTTCAAATGCATACAAAGCAGCCTGCATATATTTTTATGTTTCCACAAAAAGGAAAACACTGCGTTGCAAAGGTGTAAGGTTACGAGAGAATGTTTTTTTTATACTTTTAAAATTTTAATTAGTTTCGAAACTCTCTGTAATTCTTAGCATAAGAGGTGTGAGCTATCTCGCCCTCTTTAGATTTTCCTTTTACGCTTTGCCAGCAATGTACAAGCACAAGAGTTTCTTGTTAGTTGCACTTTGAGAGAGCTTTGCATTTTTCGTCTACGAGATAAAGCCTTGGAAAGGTCTAACTCTAATTGCCATCTGACCTACAATTTCCTAACTTAATAATATATTTAAAATAACCTTAAAATTACCTGACCCATTTACAATTATGAAACCCACTGTTTGCAAATAAAAATATGTAAAAAATGCATTAAAGTGCAATTTATTGCTGTTTTGTTCTACATTTCCACGAGTTTAGTTCAAAATGAAATTAAACAATAGAGTATGAAAGCCTGGCTAAAAGCTAAATTGCATTTACACAGGCACAGGCACATCCAAAGGCGCAGGCAAAAGGGCAGTGGCATACATAAATGAGCAAAAATAATTTAATGGCGAATTGCAGCGGCAACTAATTTAAATTGAAATTAAAATTGATTGTTTTTTAAACGCATCGCGGCACGTAGGCCCTGCGCGGGGCGGGTTAAGAGTGTTGTTGGGTGTTAAGTGGGGCTGTTGTGCGTGTCAGAGCGAAACAGTGGAGTCTGCTGCTGCTGCTGCCGTTGCTGCTGCCACGTCATTTGCAACAATGCCTGGGCGAAAAGCAAACAATGGGCGATGCGAAAAGAGCGGAACGCTCCGCTCAGAATGTTCAACAAGCAAACAAATTCGTTAACAAATGTTCGAAATTGCAACAGCAGCAGCAGCAGAGGCAGAGGCAGCAGCAGCGGGGGCAGCAGCAACAATGCTTAAAACAAAAGCAAAACAAAAATTGAAATTGGCCAGTTCCCTCCATGAAAGGAACGTGGTCGTAGGGGCAAAATAATGAAACAATAAATGAGTTGGTCAGAAATGCTGGGCGGATAAGGAGAATCCCTGTGTCCTGCCATTTTCGATATTATTATTATTATTATTTTATTTTTTTATCATAACTAAAATAATTATAACTAAGCTAAAATAGCATTAATTTTAATTCAGAAAGCCTTTCTGTATTAGTTCTTATTAGGTTATTAACTCTGCGATTTTTGGTTTAAGAATTTTAGAAATTAAAACTTGGGAATTTCAGTACAACACCAGCGATACTTTCGCCTATGCTGAGGCAGCCCCTTGTGTGATGTGGACTTTCTTTTCGCTCTAGAAAGCAAGTCGTAACTCCTAGAAGCTCACAATAATTGGGCATATAATTTAATTATAAATTTATATTAAATATTTTTATTAAAATTATAATTAAACAAATTAGGAACTCTAAGAAAACGATGGCTAACACCTAATTTATTTTATCTTACGTTTTTATTATAATTATTTTTAGTTATCTCCTCACAATTTTAATTTAACAATGTAGAAAATGCATTTCCCAGCGAACCTCTAAACGAACTAAGCCCATTTTCACATTTTCCCAGCGCGTGCCGTCACACACTGTTTTTCCTTCTCCCCCTCCCCCTTCTCCCACCCAGCTTTTCCCCCACTTACAACCCCCCTGTGCTGCATCACCCCACCGCCACACACACACACACACACCCAATGGAGTCACCCACACTTTTGGCCTCCACTCAATTATATTGCGTGCCTGTTGTCGCTTTTGTTTGTTGTCATCGTTTTTGTTGTTGTTGTTGTTGTTGTTGTTGTTCGAGGAGGCTGTGTGGTTGGCACAAGGGGGTGGTAAGTGGCGAAGGACGAGGTGGCGTGGAAGGGCAGGCCTCTCTTATTGTATTTTTAGGAAATTGTTGCTAATTTTTCTGCGCATAACCAAATTGAATTTCGCAGCTGGCCAACGTTGTGTGTGGGTCTTGCACGTGCAGTTGACCATGCAGCACACACACACACACACACACACACACACATAGCAGTCTCCACTTAAAACCCCACCCACTGGGGGAAGGGGGGTTTGGACACTCCCCACCATACGCCTCCTTGGCCGCACCATATAGGCCATGTATAATTGCCGCCATCATCATCGCGGGCACTAATATGGCTTGGCTTTGGCTTGGTTGCCTAATTTTTTTTCTTTCTTGTTTTGGCCAATTAACTGCCTTGATGTTGGCTTTTTTATTTCTGTGTTTAGCGGCTAATTTGGGTAAATGTTGTCAGTGGGCACTTCTTTTATTTTATTTTATTTCCCAGCTAATTGCCGGCCCAGACAAACGAAACGAAACGTGCCGCGCTGGGGAACACAACAAAGCCATCAAAGACTGCGCCACAAAAGTATCGATACAACAGTTGGGGTTCTATAAGTCGGACGGGTGAGTTTTGAGAATGAAGATATAAAAATATGAAAACTAGGTTTAGAGTTTTTTCTGCTTTAATTAAGGTTTTTTGCATGAAGTAACTGACGATATCCTAAGCATTATTATAAGTACAACTTGCTGTTTTGTATGTTTATTCCACACAATAATAAAAATATTGTATTATATTCCAAAATGTAAATTCATACGGGAGTATAATTTTAAACCTATCAATTATAAGCTTATCTTGTAGAAATATATATTTATTGGCTTTGAAAATATTTAAATAATAAATAAATGCTTTTTATAACCACTTTGTAAATAAAATCTAGTGTTTTCTGCTTATCAAGCTTGACTGTAGTTCCCTTCCTACTTGTTATGTCGATCCATCAACTTGTATAACTTGGAAAAAAGCTTTTTAAAGTCACAACTTTTTCGAGGGGAAAACTTTGGCCGCTCTGTAGCATAGTTCCCTTTTTATTCTCCCTCTATTTCCGGCTGCAACTCCTCTCGTACCCATCAATAGTTTTTTAATAATTAAAATTGCGCCAAAGCAATTAATTTTAAATTTTAAAAAGGTTACGTTACCTTCCCCCCCCCCCCGCCACCTTTCCCTCTTTGCCGCCGAAAGTGGCTCCCTTACTGGGCCAGCGGGGAGCCTGGAACCGAGTGAGACTGAGGCTGACTGCGGTTAGAAAATGTGAAAATATGGAGACATGGAGCCAATGTCTGGCGAATGTCACTTGAAAAATTTAAAAGCACCGCCGCAGACCCTGCAGTGCCAAGGGGGGGGGGGGCTGGGCGCTGCCAGGGGGTGGCTGGTTAAAAAGGGTGCTAGGTGGGCGGTCGCGCAATGGGGCGTATGCGCGATGTTGGCAAAGGCGAAACTTAATTAATTTGAGTAACTTGGCAGTCGTCCGATCTGGATGGCCTCCATCCGCCGCCGCCGCCACCACCCACCCGTGGGCGTCTTTGCGGAACTTTGGGTGTGGCATGAATTCTTAATAACTGCTGGGCAGAAGGGGGCGTGCCTGCCGCAGAAATACAACAAAGAGGGCGGGGGAGGGCACACGGGAAAATACTGCAACCGCCCCTCATTTTAATAAAAGGGTTTTCCGAAAGAAAGAAATTACTGAAACTGACTATGTCAACATAATTAACTTTGAAGTGAGTAGGAGGACGCGGGGGAGGGAAAAGCTGGCCAACGAAAAAAAAACCCCCACACACATATGGATCCATGCAGTTGTTGCCAAAAAACGCGGCGGCGGAGACGTAAAAAACCCCGGCAAATGGCGTCGAGTGTTTCTCATAATTAATTTTAATGTGTTTTTTAGCGCCCTTCCACAGCGCCTGCAAACCGAGTTACAGAGGCCATTTGGCGCGCTCCTCTAATTGGCCAACTTTTTTCGCAAAAAAAAAAACAGAATCTGAGAGCAGCAGGGAAGCTATTTTTCCCGACACAGGTGAGTGCATCCATAAGATATTCATAGCTGCACTCTAAATGGCTTTTTCTTGTGATAAGAAACCCATCTCTTTCACTTAACTTTTATTCATTGATTCGTTTCCACTTTAAGAGCTTCGGCAATTTAAAAATCTGTTCCGGCCATATCAATTTACCTGTTTTGCCAAACTTTTTGATTGCCCAATTTGCCAACAAGAATGAGCCGAAGCCTGCTAAAAAATAAAGACAAAAGCAAACTGGAAATTTAAGCAGATGTGGCAGAACCACATGTGTCTGGCTGGCTGGCTGGCTGGCTGGCTGGCTGGCTTCTCTTGGCCAACGGCCACTTGAAATTGGCCAAGAGACTGCCCTCTATCTATGCAGCTGAAGCTAATGTGCAACAAAATAAATGGAGAGCCTGACAGCTCACTTGGTCTGCGGGAGAGGAAGAATGGGTATTCTTTGGGGCAAAACGTTGACGAGGATGACTTTTAAATTGTTTTATTGGGGTGCCAGTGTGTGTGTGTGTCGTGTGTGTTGGTCTGAAAGTTTAGCAAGTGCAAAATAAATGGCCAAGGAAGACCACATTACAGAGTTCAAGGAGCTGCCTTAAGTTTGTCTACAGAAAAAGTCAATATTTGTGAGTAATATGCATGTTATTATTTTTGGAGAGTATTAACAGGGACAAGTATAAGTATTTAAGTTAATAAAGAGAGTAGCTCGGGGAGTATTATGTTTTTACAAGGTTTTTTCTACGATTATTTATGCCTCATAGTTGATAGTTAAGCACTCTCTCCCTCTTTCCCCTCAATTATCCCTTTTTAAAGACCACTTTAAAGGCTCCTTTTCTTGTGTAACCCCTATGAGTCCTTCGTTGCTTTTGTGCCCTGTCACCGAAATGGCGTTAAACTCCTGCCCAATGCCCCCTAAGTAGCATTCACGGGCCAGCAGCAGCCTCAATATGGCGCGCTGACATGTCCAGCATGTCCGCCGCTCCTCCCCGAAAAAATTCTCATAAAATGTCACCCCGGAAAAACTGGGACTCTAAGCCCCTGTCAGCTAAGAGGAAAATCCAGGAAGAGGACCTGGGACCAGGGACCTGGGTCCTCCCAGTTGCAACATCATCGTCCTGACCTCCGGCCATCTGAAGCTCGAAGTGAAGCAATTTACGTGCTATGGCGATGGCCGGGTGCGTTGGAAAGTTAATGCTCTCTGCTCTCGCAGATTAAAAGCAGAACATGCGAGCGGAACCACGAACTCAGGTGGAAACTCAGGTAAGAGGGAGCGTTGCTTTTCCGGCTGTGTCATATTAGCACAACAGATTTGTGTCCAGGAAGCTCGCAGGGCAGGCCAGGTCGGGATTTTGTGATAGTTTCGCTTGATTGAAAAGTTTATCCGGGCCGCAGATACACTATACACAGATAGCTATAGCTACAGATCTAGATATAGATATAGATGGAGAAAAACACAATTAATTATTTAGACCTGCGGCATTTTCAATTACCCAAGGCTGTGTGTGTGTGTTTACAAATAGAACTGTAACGAAGACCAATAGAAAGCCGAAATCGATTCGTTTTTTCAATTAAATTCAGCATTTTATTCGGCGCTCATCAGGCGGCAGGAGGAGCTCCTTCTATTGGCTCTTCCTTTGGCAACCAGGAAATGGTTATTGAAATTGTTTCGAACATTTTACGCCTTCAGTTCTGCGCCGAAATTGGATGAGGATGAGGCGGCGGCACAGGCCGGGAGGTCATTCGATTCTATTGCCGGAGGGCGGCGCGGGCCTCTGTTTTTTCCCTTTGTATTTTATTGGCAGCTCAACTTTGTCACGTGTCAATATGGCGGAGAGATGGGTCCGGAATAGCAGCGGGTGGAGCGGCAGCTCATTTAAATTTTAATTTTAGTCTAGGTCTGTGCGCCCACGATGTGCCTTCGGCAGGACAAAGTTTCGGGGCATTGACAGTTGCGTTGCGTAAAAGTTTCTGCGGAATTCCCATTATATTTCAAAAGCTTTTCCGGTTGACTTTTTGGCCGGCGAGTCATGAATTCGTTTCGGTTGAGCTTTGATTGAATAACTGAATGATTTTCATCAGTGGAAAATGCGGGGAAAGTTTTCTTTGAGGAATAAAACTAGGAAAGGAAAGTGTGATCGCGGGCGGCAGGGTATATTTTGATTATAATAGATTATGCGCACGATTTTGCTTATATATACTTTTGGATTTGCAGTTTTGTAACTCATGGAAATATTATGAATAAATCATTTATTTACACAATTCCCTCAGTGATTATTTTATCTCTGTTCATTCCCTCCATGCTCATTCTACCTCTGTTCATTCCCACTCTGTTAATTCTCTCAATGTTCATTCCCTCTATGCTCACTCTCTCTCTCTGTTCACTCTCTCTATGTTCATTATTTCTCTGTTCATTCTTTCTATGTTGATTCCTTCTGTGTTCATTCGCTCTCTGTTCACTCTCTCAATGTTCATTGCCTTTTTGTTCATTGCCTCTCTGTTCATTCCCTCTCTGTTTATTCCCACTTTGTTCCCTGTCACAATGTTCATTCCCTCCATGCTCACTCTCTCTCTGTTCACTCCCTCTATGTTCATTCTTTCTCTGTTCATTCTCTCTATGTTCATTCCTTCTGTGTTCATTCTCTCTTTGTTCACTCTCTCAATGTTTATTCCCTCTCCATTAATTCCCTCTAACGTCAAAAGCTCATTCAATAGAATTCATAGAATATGTGACTTAGTCATGTTTCAACTAGAGTATTTAATTTTCCCGTTTGTATTCCATTCAAAATGTTTCCATCCGCATAATGAAAATCATCAAATACTCCACAAATCACCAAAAGCACCGATTTCATTAGGATAACTGCCCGGAGGACCTTTCATATTTATTGCCGTCTGACACACATTCCCTCGTTCTCTCACTCGCAGAAAACAGAAAAATAAAGCATCTTTAATCGATTTATGAATTGTTGAACATGTCCAGAGCCTCAATATATACTCGTCGTATATTGATGCATTGATTGCATTGAGTGAAGCCCCCAAACACGGCCAAACAATGAACCCAATTTCATTTAAATCGCATAAATTCAAATAAATAACAGAGGCAAACCTGAAATGGAAGCTCCGACGGCCGACGGTTGCCAGAATGGGGAGACAAAGATTTAATAAAATGACACAAAAACACGCCGAGCAAACATAAAAATCAATAAACAATAAAGTTGATTTATGCGTCAAAGTGTCAATTGGCAGTAGCCATCGTTCTCGCTCCCTTTTGGCTGCTATCCCCCCTTTTATCGCCGGTTTTAACCCCTCGATGACGCTTTGTTCATCCATGGCATCCATGGCGTATGCGTAATTGCATTTGACAGTGCCTGCCTGCCTGTGTGTGTGATGCTGTGTGTGTGTGTGAGTGGGCCTGAAACGCATTTAAGTGCTTCATTCGATATTCCGATGATGCCACTGCCACTGCCACGCCCACTGCCACTGCTAGTGCCCCAACGCCCCCGCCACCCTTTTCCGCATTTGCCATTTTATTTCGAAATATTTTCCGCCATCCCATGAATGATTGAGAAATATGCTTTTGATTTTATTCCCATTGACCGACCAACAGTTGCAGTTCGTGTTGCACTTATTGTTGCAGCTCCAGCTTTGACATCCGAGGGGCTGGGAAACCGAGGAAATTCAAGGGGGGCAGCTGGGGGACTCCTCCACAATTCATCTGTCAACCAAATCAATTTTGTGGCTTCAGCCATTTATCTTTGTTAGCGCTCAATTGACGCAACAGCCGCTGCGGCTGCCACAGATACTGCTTCTCATTCCGACTCTGGATCGGCTGCAGTTAGCTCGGCTATCGCTTTCGATTTGGGGCAGTGACTAATTGAGCCAACTGATTGGAATTTAATTGGGTTTTGCCGCCGCCGCCCCATCAGCAGCGCCGTTGCATTCGCATAAATATTCGATGCGAAATATTCTGGCAGTATGGAAATGAGCCGGACAAGTATCGGGTTCAATTTGGTGTAAATTTGCCCAAGGGCTAGAAATATAATCGCTATGATGAACGTCAATGAGGCACTTGTCCGAAATGAGGATTTGTGCCGTGAAAATATAGGGGTTTTGGTAACACAGAAGGTGGCCAAAATCGACCGAATGCCAAAGCTAGCGATTGAATTGGTTAGAAAATGCCAAATGTTGGAATGGTAATTGTTTAAAAATTAAATTAAAATGTAATGCTATTTATTTACATTTTCTAATAAAAAAAGTTCAATATCTTATTTGTTCCTCAACAATATAATATTTATATTTACTCTTTAGCATCTCAGGCATAATAGATTTTCTTCTCCTCTTTTTCACACATGTTTTGACAAGACTTTACCCCCATTAAAGGATCAGTTCCCCCCAACGAATAGGCTCATCCCACCGACCGAATCTTACGGACATTCTCATCTCCACTCAGCCAGCGACTCAAGAGGTTTCCTTTCGCTTTTCCCTGTTTGTCCATTGTCCACGTAATCAGCTCAAGAGCGATTATCTCTGTGCTGGTGCAGCTCCTTGACTCTGCGCCAACTCGCTGGTTTGTCTGCCAATAGAAGGGGAGTCGCCGTTCGCATTTTCCAGCCGAAAACTGCAATTCATCAACTCAAATCAGAGGAGGCGGTGGTGACGGCGGCGGCGGTGCCCGCTGATCCACACGTCTAAGTCTCCTGGCGGCAGTTTGCTTTTGCCACCCACAGTGGCCACAAGTCAACGAGGTGATTTGCATGCAGCCACGGTTCGCGGGGGGTTCCCAGGCGCAACGGGGATACCAGGGAATCCGCAGGGCAGGGGCTAGGCAGCCGGATTAGACGCGACACTGATTGGGACCGTGACCAGAGTTGTCAGCGTGACGGGCACGAAAAAACGAGTGACACGAGCGATGGCTTTACCAAGGAGCTTGGCAGATCTTTAGTCAGAAAAATATTTAATCCAAATAAAAATATGGCTCCGCCTTATAATTTCCAAGTAATTATTTTGGGCATATTTCTTAAGTTTAGTTGAGTTTGTTTTCAAAATTGTTGATACCCTGTGAAATTTTGTACATTCCTGCAAATGAATTTTCTTTTTTTTTGTGAAATTAAAGCTAGTTAAGCTAGAACAAGGCCCGGAACAGCACTTAAAACTTATAGAGTGGCTTAACCAACTTAACCAACTGACATAAAGAGCAAAAGTCTTGTGCGTAAAATCGGGTGGGACCTCAGTTCACTCCTGCTCTTGCCCTCCTCCCGCAGATTCCGAACCCGAAAACCCAATCCCGATACCAATCCCAATCCATTCTCAACCCATTTCCATTTCGGGGACGGGACCCATCCGCATGCGTTACGCAAATTGAATTCGTTGGCTGAAAATTTATGCAACGTCGCGTCGGCCAAGAGAATACATACAGCATTGGGGCATGCAGCATGCAGCAAGTACAAATGGGGGGCATTTGGAGGGACCTTCGCCGAATGCCAGTATATGTATACATACATATATATGCATGTGTATTTGGACAATGTACTTGGCCCCCATCGTCCGATATCGGGGCAGCGTCGCATTCGGAGGAGCAGCCAGCAGCAGGAGCAGGAGCAGCCACTGCATGTAAAACTGGCAACAGCTACTGAGAAATTTATGCTTTGTTTTGCCTTGGCGATACATGGAACATCAATTCTCGTTAACTTTTCATGCACGACTGGGCGATGGAACATGAAATGGATATGCATTCTCAGTTCTTTGCATAGCCACTCGAACCATCCGAGATGCGGAGCATAAAAAAACCATCAAACATCGAATGGGAAAAGTGCAGAAGCTGAAGTATAAATATGCACAATTGCTATTTAAATTAATAACAATGGAAATCGAAATGAGTTGCCATTAAAGTCGCATGTATAGAGGATGTCTGAATAAAAAGGAAGATAACACAGCGTTTTGTATTATTTAATTTTTAATAAAATTCATGCAGCATAAAATAGTTTTGGTTATAATTAAATTGTTTTTTTTTTAATCTAATCTAGAATGCAATTTGGTTGGTTATTAAATGCAGTTAAATTAAAAACGGAATTGAAAGAACCGCTCAGTGTGACCTATCTCACTCACGCTGTCTCTTCCACGCATTGCCTGCAATGTGCAAGCAGAGAGAGAGAGAAAGAGAGTTTCTTTTTTGCTGCACTCTAAGAGAGCTCAAGAACTTTGTTAGGTTTCTGGATGAAACCTTCTCCATAGACTTCTTTCTATTGTGGGAATTATATAATACAACACATTTTCAGCTAATAGATCGTCATTTTGTACTCTTCCAACTACCTTTTCACCTTGAAAAATCAATCAACAGCAAAATCTTTCACTAGAATCCCATCTGTCACTGATCACTCAATTTAACTCATTTAATTTCTCGATTTTCGAAAACAGTTTGTGGTCACATTCGGCCATTGTTTCTGTTGGATTTTTCCTTTTTATTTTTTTGACCCAGACTTTACGCACAATTGAGCATTAAACACGGCCGACTTGTTAGGAGCATAAACCACAAATTCGTTTTATTAACTCACAGAGAAAGAGAGCCAGGGACGGGCCAAGGGGCGCATATAAAACATTTCTTTTTTTTTTTCCTCGAATTTTTTGGTATGCATGAAAATGGGAAAAANCTGACCTGACCTTCGTGACAAAGAGCACAACGGCGACAAGTCACAACAATTGCCTCGGCCATTCAATAAAAATGTAAATTAACTTATCAATTACAACGCCCAAGAACAACAATAAACTGGGGGCGGACCGGCTAGGCACGTGCTACGAGGACACACCAGCGCCCACACATATACATATATCCTGCCTGCCGCTCCCGAAGCACACAAAAAAAAAAATAAAGTCGGGTCCAATCTTGTGGCCACTTCCCCGGCCGGAGTTCCTTTTCACTCTCGTAACGGTTTTCTTATGCAAATTGCCAACGCTAAAATATTCCAGCCTCATAATTTTTATTTCCGTTATTCGAGTTTCAAGATTGTATTGCATACTTGTTGGCGCATCGCGCCGGAGAGCGCCTGCCCGCGCCTTTTGGGAAATTTGCCTTGCTAATATGGCCAAAAAGGAGCCAGGGAGTCGGCCGAGTGTCTGCCAGGTTGTCTGGCAGCGGCTGCTCTCTTGCCTTGTCTCCCCCTTCGGCTCCTGGGGCCATCTTCCATCTTCCATCTATTCAAAACGAGAAAAGTAGGAAGTGGCGGCGTGGGCGGGTCCAAAGATATCGTGGACATAAATGACATAAGTTACGACTGCCTGGATCCGATAATATCTTAATTTAGAGAGTGGGCGAGCGCCAAAGTTCAATGTGACCGGCCGGCCGGGGGCCCACTATCAAGTTAAGTGATTGTAATGGACCACACAAAGCAGGCAGAACTGTAAATAGGATCGAAGGGCCTTTCTCCTCCGGGAAATAAAAGGAGACTTTGCTGAGGCTGTGATGGAAAGCCTATCAGCACTGGGAAAAGTCTTTAAAGAAAAGTAACATAGTTTCCTAGCCTCTACTGTACTTTTGTTAATACGGTCACATTAACATAGGTTAAGTTATCGATAATACAATCGATGCAAGGCAGCAATCGGCGGTAATTGGTTTAAAAACTTGATGAAAGAGAATAAAAACCAATATTTTGATATTTATATTATTAAACAAATATCTGCTATTTTCTCCCTGTGTTCCCTTTTGACACCTTCATAGGCTGGCTGCTTTCGAAAGAATGCATCCGACCAGGTCGGGATTTGCACATCACTCGAAAGCCTCCCACAGAATTTTCACACACTGAGAGCTAGAATTACAGCTCTCCCCTTTCCCTGATACTCCTGACTTGGTCCAGAATTGAAGCATCACATAATCAGAGGTGAGAGGAACCGAGGCGAAATGCAGGCGGGCGCACGGAAGTGGTCAGTGGGCAGCAGGCAAAGTCAGACTCAGGGACTACAACGATGATGATGAGGGGTTTGGCCTGGTCATGCAAGGCGCATTTTCGCATTCACACCGCTCCATGGCCGCTTGCTTTTCCAGCAAGTCAGACAAATTATGACCACGATTTTCTTCTTCGGGGAAATATGGAAGCCGGCTCCTGCCTGCCTGCTGCCTTGCCTGCCGGCCATGCGATAAGCATTTGCGTGATTAATGAAATTCGATGCCCAGGCCCATGCCCAGGCCCTCCTCCTCCTTCTCCTCCTCCTCGAATGTCCGAGTCGAGTTGAGTCGGAAAAGAGTTGCGAAAGGCAAAGGCGGCTGGTTTGGGGCCGGACCCAACCTTTCCATAAATAAACAATTAGGCCTTTGCCACCCGCAAGCCGAAACTCGCAATTCCACTTCGCAATCCTGACTTACTGGCTCACAATGGGCGGGCTTTTCCGCTTTCCCGCTTTTCCTCGCCCAATTAGAACTCGTGCGCGGGCACGCTTTGCCCATTTGAATTTATATTGAAATTTAATTTAATTAATAGAGCGACTGGCCTGGAGTCTTGGAGTCTTGCAGTCTCACCCACCAGGTGTTGTATCCATTTCCCATTTTCCTTTTGGCCGCCTATCGCAGCGGGAAGTGTCAAACAGTCAACTCAATAACTGTTTATTTTGGTCGGTTGGCACATTTCCAATTTCGGCTTTATTCCAGTGAATGTGCAATGTGTTGAGTCAGTTTTATTTTTATTTTTTTCTTTAGGCCAACTTGCTCTATATAGTCGTATATTGTGGCTTAGCAGATTGGCAACATAGATTTGCATTTTCTATCTCAATTGGCGGTTTTGCATTTCATTAGCCCGATCCACAGGCCCTGGTTAACTCTGCATATTTATTGGTCTATAAAAAAGGGTCTTAGGTCTTGGGGATTATTGATTCAAGTGATATTTTATGGGTTGTCGGGTGATATTTTATAGGTCTTTATAGATGATAATTCTGTCTTTGTGTTAAAGATTATGTATGCGAATAATTTATCTGTAGGTAGGTTAAATATAAATTGCTTCCCTAAATGTAATATTTAATGACTTAACTCTGATCTTTAGCTTTAAATAAAGTTCGCAATGTTCCTCCTTAAATTTCTGACATAAAAAGAGAGATATGCCCCTTCACTTTTCTCTACAAATCCTACATAGCTTTCGAGGAACTCTCAAGCGATCATCTCTGCCCACCTGATGTCGAAGTGATCGATATCCCTGGACATCCATTTGGCATCCATAACGAGCCAAACTCCCAGCCACTACGCCTCCGCAGCGGCAGATCCCAGGTCCCATTTTCCGTTTTCCATCCGCCCATTTGCTACCGTTTAGCCAGATTGATTTCGGGCCAGAAGCCGCACGACTCCGCTCCTCTGATCACTTGGGAGGCGGCAGGAGGGCTTGGGCTGGGTGCAGTGCGTCACGCCCACCACCGGTGCAGTTTTCCCATCGCTGCGGCGGCCCATCAATCAATTTCGAGTGGGGAGGCTGCTGCACTGGCCTGGCCTTTACCTGCCTCCGCCGCCTCTGAGTATCCGAATCCGCAAGTTGGACTTGGACGAGAGGCTGCGAGGTTAGGCCTGCGAGCGCTTTTGGTTGTAAAAATTGTTTCGGCATCATTTTTCATATCCGCAACCGATACAAGCCCAAAAAAATATAAAAAGAATATAAAAACAAAAACGAAAAAAAGAAGCTAAAGCCAGAAAACAATTTTCAGTCGGCGGCGGTAGGGAAATCGAGTAGCATCCGAACAGCAGGAGCTTCCAGGGAGAGATGCGAAAATCAGGGTTTTGAATACCCTTTAGAATGGTAAAAATGTTATATAATATAATATATACATTGATACATACATATGTATTTATATTTATTTATTATATTATTATAATACAAATGTATTATAGCGTTTATAGGTTCTCTTCAGTTTATAAAGAAAAAAAATAAATACTGTTCTCATATTTTATCGAATTAATCGAAATAATCGAAAAAGTGGTAGCAGATGAACCGATTAATCGAAACAGTTAAGTCGGTATTATAATTTATACATACATTGCACACATTCAGAATTATTTACTTTACTTTTATTAATTAATCGCAGTAAAATAATTAGTTATCGATAAGTCAAAAATATATTTAAGGTATTTAATACATTTCGTAACATTTCCTGACTTTGACATGCTAAATACGTACTCCAACTAATTAAAATTAAGTCCTGTATTTTTTAAAAAGATATTAATACTAAAATTAAACTATCCTCTGATAGAGCATAAAGGAGTGTATAGTGTGAGGGTTAAGTTTCTGCGTATACCTGATCGCTGCATTTCTTTGGTCTTTCTGCGACGCTTTGTTTGCGTTGCTATCGACACTCCCCCCGCCCCCCACTTCAGCCCCACACTCCGTACCCCCATTCCCACTCTTGGGCCTGGTTTTCTGACAGAGAGGTTTCGCTGTTGCGCGAATTTGTTGCAATTTCTCATTGTCAGCGAACGCGTTCGCCGGTAAATTTTGATTAAACGCTCCCCGGGAATTCACTTTGCCTTGCACTTTTTTTTTTTTGTTTTTATTTTCCCCAACCGATAGGATAGGTGGCATCCCCACTTTCCGCCACCCCACACCACACACCAAGCCAAATCCCAGTTGGTGGCCACCAACTCTTTCATTTGAATTTGATAAATGGAGCTCGTTGCAAAGCGATATGTTATGCAATTTAGGGATTTCTTTTTTGGTAAGCAAAAAAAATATATTGAAGCGATAGTTAAATGTTTGTACAACTCTCGGAGCTGATGAGAGTTTAATCAGACTTCTGGGTGTCGGAAAGGTCTCTGGGGAGTCGTGAGAATAAATTGAAAGAAATGTTGATTTTTAAAGTTGCCTCAAAAGATAAGTACTTACTGAGTTAACTTATCTCGAACGTGTGTCGTCAGGATTAAATTGATTTCAGTTAAGAACCAGTTAGCCTGTATTAAACCTGCTTAAAAACGGAGGCCTTGTTGTGAAAAAAATACAAATTGCAGGGCCCCAATAAGGGCAAATTGATGCCTGCCTGCCTGCCTGCCCGGGACAAGTGGTAATAACAATAATTTCGTGCCAATTAATCAGCCTTTTAATCAGAGCGTCAACATTGCCACTCTTTCTTCTCCTTTTTGTTGTGATATATTCCGGTTTTTTCAATAAACCGCCTAAAGGGAGTCCAATAAGTGCCATTCGCATTTTACGTAAACAACAATCGATGAAATAATACGAAAATCTGGCAACTCTCCGGCTAAAGCGCAGCCAACTTCACTTTTCTGGTTCCTTTTCCTGTTGATTTTCGCTACATCAAGTCGTGTACTTCTAAGATTGACCAAAAAGGTGAGAAAATTCTGAAACTTTGTCATTTTTGTGCTAGCATTTTGTTCTCTGTCAGACAATGAAACCGCATACAACCAAAGCCAATGCCCCCAAGGCCAAGTCGAAGGCTCCCGTGCAGCCGAAGAGCGGCAAAGGTAAGGCGGCCACTCCAGCTGCTGGAAAAGCACGTGTTGCGACTGAACCGCCGGCGCCGCCACCGATGAACTCCAAGAAGGTGGCCAAGGCCCCGGCTGTGGCCTTGAAGAGCCTCGAGGTGCCCGCGAAGAAGGTCGCCGAAACCGAGGAGGTGGCAAAGAAGGGAGCTGGAAAAGGCGCCAAGAAAGTGGCGGTGCCCTCAGCGGCGGGATCTTCGAGCAGTGTGGCGTCCAAGAAAGCCCCATCTGCTACATCCGTTGGAACTAGAAAACGCAAGACTGCTGAACCCGCTGCTCCTGCAGTTCCCGAGGTTCCCGAGGCATCTTCTCCGCTCAAGAAAAAGGTGAAGCTGGTCAAGAAACCAATACCGACTCTGAAAACCGTAAAGGAGGAAGTGGTGGCGACTGTTACGGCAGCTGCCCCCAAAGCTGAAGCTGCTAAGCCAGCCAAGGACGGTGCCAAGGCCAAGGCCGATGCCAAGGCCAAACCCAAGCCGAAAGCCAACGCCAAGCCCAAGAAGCTGCTGCTCAGGAGCAAGGGTTCCGGCAAGAAGAAGGTCTGGCAACGCTTTGTCATCGATTGCGCATGCCTGGTCGACGATCAGCTCATGGACATGTCCGATCTGGAGAAGTACATGAAGCGCCACATCAAGGTGAACCAGCGGATCAACAACCTGGCCGACTCTGTGAACTTTGACCGCTCCAAGCACACCTCGCTGGCCATCAACTGCAGCGTGCACTTCTCGAAGCGCTACTTCAAGTATCTGACCAAGCGCTATCTGAAGAAGAACAGCCTGCGCGACTGGGTGCGGGTGGTGTCCACCGACAAGGAGACCTTCTCCATGCGCTACTTCAAGATCCAGGGCGAGGACGATGACGATGACGACGACGACGACGCCGCCGCCAAGGACAAGAAGGACTAGAGAGGATAAATTCATGTATTTCCAGATGGGTTTCTAATAAAACAACGTTTTCATATTCATTCGCCAACTAACTTTGCCCTTTTTAAATCCCTCTTGGAAAACTATATTTCTTTTTTTACTTTAAAGCAGGTAAGAGTGCTGCTTGGGCTACCTTTTAACTTGAACGATTGACATTTCGGAGAGGGCCTCGAGTGGTCTTCGTCTTGTTTTGATTGGGGAGGAGCCGGCCCCAGTCCCAGTCCCGACTTGTTTTCTTTACCTTTTTACGCTTTTGTAAATACCTTAAATTGCCCCATTGGTTCGGGGGATTGGGATTGTTTTCGATGCCAGTCCAAGGCTTAATTGCTTCGCTGTGGGTCTCTGGTCTCTGCGCAATATGGCAAGAGCCTGGGGATCGGCGGCGGGGCGTCCGGCGAGTCCTCTGTCAGCAGGGGCCGTAGGTGGTCCATAACAAGCTAATGAAATGCGAATCCAGCGAAAATGCGACCAGCTGAGTGAGTCAGGCAGCTGTCAAAATCGAAATCAACCTGAGCAGCACTCGTCTGGGGGCCAAAAAGAATGAACAGCGGGCACAGAGACACAGAGACTGGGCCCGGCCAAGAAGGAGGCGAATACAAAGCGAAAATAAACATAAACGTCATGCAAATCGTATGGTAATTGCTGTCATCGCCGGGCTCTTGTCAAAAACGGGTTGAAGTGTTTTGTAAATGCCAGAAAAAATTAAATTCCTGACATGCAGAGACCGAGTACGATGATAATAATAATAATAATGTAATGGTCTTGGCAGACAGAAGCACGCGATTTTTATCTCTGGCCAAAAAAAAGCACAAAACACAGTAGGAACAGCATTGGACATTGGCCTGGAATTAACTACATACAAATCCCCCAGTTAATGATGATTAAAACAGATTGAAACTGATGGCACACATCACCCCTTTCGCCTATAAATATTTTAGCTTTATTAATAAACGTTTTTATGATGAGCTAATTTCCTTTGAACCAGTTTTTCATCAATTAATTATAGACATTATTTTATTTTGATGACAGATTTTTCAATTTTCCGTATATTAATTCATTTGTGGGTTTTTATAGTATAATTAAATGGGGAATTTTGTAAATCTAAAGCTTAACTCGTGCTTGTATTAAGGATAGTCACCTTAATTTAATTGAGCGGCAACCCGGTTTTAATTACCATATCTAGAGTTGGCTTTTACTTATACGCCTCAGCTGCCACTTCTTGGCCATCAATTTGTGGCAGAATCTCGCTGGGCATAGTTGCGGTCTTCCTGCATAATCCATTCCGACTCGAGGTTAGTTAATCCCTGTCCCTGACTAAGCTAATTAACACATCGATTACAACGCTCCGCGGACAGTGTGTCGTTGGCCAGAATTGATGGGGCTCGTTAAAATATCCACCATATCTGTGATTGCACAGGGCCTTCTGGTCTTGACTTGGCCAACAAACGAGTTGGTTCTATTTTTAGGGCCAAGTGCCAGCAGCAAGCAGCGCAGGTGCAGAAGCTGTTGGTGTATATTTATGGCCCATGGATAGAGGAAGCTCATCATCATTACCAGGGGAGAATCATCATCGTCTTGGCCATCAGTGGATCGTGGTGAGGTGTAGGTGACAGATAGCCTCGGCCTGCCAATATCGCTTACCTTGCGGACAGACAATGGGATGGATGACAACGATATCCACGCTCTTTTTCTCTGGGCCACACAGGTTTTTTTCTCGCTCCGCAGGCGTTGACACTTTCAGCCTTAATCCACTTGGGTTAATAGCCATAATCTTCCACGCGTTTCAGGGTCGATATTCGTGTTTATGTCTTCCATTTTTAGCTGAGATATCGCTTACACATTTCGGACTTAACTCTTTTTTAAATTTATTTCTTTGCAGCTCATTTGGCCCGCTTTTCACTGCTTCAACGCTTTTGTGGATTCTTTTAGGCCAACATGTTGGAAAGCATTAGGTGTGTTTTATGTTTGAATAGATATTGCTTTAACTATTTATTAATTTATTCCCACAGTTCTCCCTTTGAAATCAACATGGTGAGCCTGATCTGCAGCGAAGGCATCTTGCTGGCCACCAATTCGAAGAATCATATTATTTGCCACTTGGATGAGCGCATCTAGTAAGGATCTCTGTTGATAGGAAACCCTTTTTATTTGACTATATCGATTGCTAAACTATTTTTTAAACCTTTCCCTTCTACTTATACCCCCCACACAGCTGCTGTGCCCCTCATACCAACCATGATCGCGACATAATCCTGGATGTGGGCTCCAAGGTGGATTACCAGACCCGTGATCGCGGCCACAAGATGAACGTAGTTCTGGTCAAGGAGATGTTGCAACGCAAGTATGAATCGTCTGGATCCCTGGACATACTGCTGGCTGGGCAGGATAGTGAGGGGCTTCACATCTATAATATGGGACCTAGTGGCGCATCCACGCGCGTCATGTTTGCCGTGAAGGGAAGCCAGGGCGTGGAAGATGTCTACGAATATTTGCTGGAACACTGGAATGCATCCATGAGTACCCAGCAGGCCGAGCAACTGGCCCGTGAAATTCTCAAAGTGGACAACTCTGGCTTCGTGGACATGTGCCTCATCTACAGGGCTGGCTGCATGGACGCGGAGGAGGAAGACTGGTCGGGAGCCATGGATTAATCGAATATCTCCCTTTTCCCACCGAAATAAATGCAATCTTGACGATTCCCCTGTAATTAGTCGCATTTCTCAGCAAGTTTTGCAGGTTGCCAAGGAATAGATTAGGCACCCGGACTCCTCCCTGACTGCTCCCACTAAAAAATCCCGTGATTTATGCTCCGCGCTCGCCCTGGATAATTAATAATGATTAAAAGCTGGCGCCCATCATCGAGGCAGTCCTTATACGCGTTATATATGGCTCTATATATAATGTAGGAGGAGATTCCGGCCGAGAGCAGGTCTAGAAACCGCTCACTCGTTAGCCCCCGGGGCTAAGCCCGACATCCAGCTGTGCGGATTAACTTGAATTTATATGTTGTGGCGGCTGCATTTGAATAATTTCATATTCGAGCTGGGAATTGGGATCTCTATCTTGGAATCTCTGTGCGTGACCAGGCTTCATTTTCGCCCCAGCTGCTGCTGCTGCTGCTCCTCGCCTGCTCCAGTTGTGTGTGGTCTCCGCCTCTCTCCTCCAGGGACAACTCCTGGGTGGCATTATGCCGTCTGCCCCGGATTTTCCCTTTTTGCTGGACAGTTGCTAATTGATTTCTACGTAGATTGGACTTCTTGTTAATCGGTTGTGCGGCGGTTAAGAGGAGCTCAAAGGGAGATTCATTTAAGGACTCAGTTTAGGGATTTTTAAATTAAAAATTATGAATTTATTATTTATTTAAAGCTTGTTATTATTGAAGTCAAAATCTATATTAATTCTTGATTGTTTTGTGATTTGTATTTTTTCTTATTTAAATTAACATTTCCCTCATTGAATTTTCCCATTTTTGTTATTTATCTAAAAGAGGAATAATCAATGCAGGTAGCATAAACAAGCAATACCATTTATAATTATTATTCACAATAAATTATACAATGAACTGAATTAAAAGCCTGTAATACACATTAAAAGTTAATTAATTAAATGGTAAATTATCCAATTTAAATGGTTTCCAGTTAATTCCTAAATTGACCTTGATTATCTCTCATTGATGGTGGTTTTTTCATAATTAACTCCCTTGAACTCGCTCAAAATTAAACACATAAATTGCTCTGACTTAACTTTCGTTTTTCTTTTTAATATTTTACATTTAACTTGCACTTATCTCCCTGAAAGTCAACTGTTGCTCAGCGCAAAGCCAACCATCAATACCAATATTTTGGGCGATAAGCAAATATTTCGGCTTCCCTTATTTATTTATATACATTTCCCAACTCCTCGATCCAGGTAACCCAGTGCAATCTCTGCCAAAAATAAAAATGTCAATGGCAGCCGATAAGGTGTAAGGGATAAAGGACGTGGCGAAAAAGAAATCGAACATCAAATATTCCCAATAAATTAAATGCGGCAAGTTCCGAGAAGGAGCCCTGCCTCTGCACCTTCCGACCTGGGCTTATAGGGTGTAGGGGCACTGGCTACCTCAGTGACATCTTACTCAGCCTTACTCTCCACCAAAAAAAAAAAAAATAAAAGAAATAAAAAAGAGACTTGCACAAATATGCAGACTGTGTCACCTTTCGGCGGCTCGAGTTGAAAATATATTTATGTGGCATGCAAGTTGCAAGGTGTGACAACATGAAAATTTATCTGCACCATCTCTGCAGCGCCTCCTCCTCCTCCGGCTGACCTCCATCCCTGCTCCCTGGCAGAATATATATGAGCGAGTGGATTTATATGCACGCCGAGTGGCGGGGATTGCCGCCTTAATGCGACATTAACTCGCCGGAATCTGTGTATTTGGGCTCGCAAGCAAATATGAGGTGCATTGTGTACACAAAGGCGTTATCTATGGCTTAAGTCACCTGTTGCGAGGGCTAAATAAATGGCAAGCAGGTGTTTAAGCTGTAAAATCTGGATATTTATTGCCACAAAAACCTCAGTAACATTTAATTAGCTTTAACCAAAAGTTTTAAAATATTAAACAAAATGAGGAACCAATTAGTTTATTATATATCCTATTTAAGTTGCTTACTTTACTTGACTTTCTTTGAGTTCTTGCATATTTTGTTTGCATTTAAAATGTTTATTCTTTTAGATTACTTTGCATAAAACAGATTATATGCACTGAAAAATAATTATAAGATAAATATTTAATATTTATTATATGCAGTATATATGCAGTTTATTCGTAATTTCATTCTTTGCATTCTTTCAAAATTTTTATACATTTCTTTTAGTGTTTAAGTGCAGTTTTTAATTTAGTATAGTAAAGCTACAACCATTAAATAGTTTTCATCAAAGATATAAAACTTATTCTCCCTGTCCCCCCTTTTTTTTAACCCATTAAAACTTTGCAAGTTAAACTTCTGTGTTTTTTTTTTTGGCCTGGACACTTTCTTGTCGACTGTCTCTCTCTCTGCATAATTATTTATTTTTTATTGCGTCTGTGTTGTTGCATTGGCAACTTTAATGAAATTGGACATGCAACATAAAGTAATTTATTTTTAATTAATTTATAAATGCAGCAACATCAAAAATGGCAGCCGAGGCTAGGAGAGGATAATATTTGTACATATAGTATGGCCGATGGCCAGTGAACCGTGTATTAAGCCCGGCCGAGTCGTGTATATTTTTTATAGATTTTAATTTTTTGTGTGTGTGCTTAATTTCAGTTTTCAGTTTTATTTCTCGCCTCGCCTTCTGTGGCATGCAACAAGCGGCACGGCCCGGCGCGGCACGAAGTGTCGCTGACAGCATGTCATCAGCACTTTGGGACGGGCGGGGAAAATCGTCGGCAATTGGCCACGCCTCCTATATATCGGTGGGCGTGTGTGTGTGTATGTGCAATGGCAGCAATTTCATTAAAATTTACTGCACACTGCAGCGGCGCGAAAAAAAGAGTAAAAATTGTTGCGGTCAATTAACGTCAGCGAAACGCGCGTTCGCTGCCGCATAAACCCTTGAACTACCCCACTCCCCTCAGCGATTTTTCTCCCAATTTCCCTGCCCAACTCCCCCCTGCTTTCCCTGCTCATTAACACGGAGCCAGCCAGCAGCCGACTCCACGGGCCAGCGAATTTATTCACATTTTTGCATCTCTATACGACGGCAACTTTATTGTTTATTGTTGCTGGCTGGCTGGGCGTGAATAAATAAATAAGTTCCATTGACATATGCTCAAATAAATAATAGAGCGTATTTAAATTATTGCCCTGCAGCTTGGAGTCGGGACATACACGCCACACATAGGGCAGGAAGGATGGAGGACACTCTCTGGTGCCGTGAATTATGATCCTGGCGGGGAGACCGCAAGACCCGCAGAGACCCATAACAATAAACGGCGGAGCCTTCGCAGCCGATGACGATCATTTTTAATTTCGCACTCAACAAAGGCCCCCAGAAAATCGGACAATAAGTCCTGGAGTCCAGCAGACTCAAAGGAAGTGAGTGAATAATTTGCAAAAAATCACATCAAAAGGAGAAGTCTAGGCTGGCATGGACCGAAGATTGAAATACCTCGAGTTGCCAGGAAATAATAAAATTACTTAAACCATTTTCTGCATTGAATGCTTGGTTTTTTTTAATACATACTTTTCATATTTTCATACCTAAGTCCTGCCTATTTATTTGCCTTTAAAGTTTGGTAAAGCTTACATATAAGTTTAAAATAGAAATCCATCCATTAAAAAACTATTCTTTTGAGCTATAGAAATCTATTTTGAATATGTTTCCATATCATAGATTTATATAAAGGTTTTCAACTTCAAAGTAAGAGTACAAAATCATTCCAATAAAGCACTCCAAGTCGAAAAAAATTTAAAAACCTTGAAATGGTGGCCTGTATGGGTGATAAAACTTAACGAGAAATGTCAGATCAAGGCTAAAATCAAAAGACCCATTTAATGGAACTATCTCTATAATATCTCACGGAATATTCCCTTTATTCCTAGATGGAATTTCGTTACAATCAAAGCGAGAACCCAATCAAATGCAATTCGCATAGAGAATCTCGGCGGCGGCGGCGGCGGCCACTTAATTGATAAACTTTTCTCGCTAAACTAATTTGTTTTTGCGCTCAGACACGATTGAATTCTCTCAATCAGAGAGAGCCACAGCGGCAGCAGACTCGGAACAAGTGAAAAGAATTTAATTAAGCTGCCGGAGAAGCCAAACAAAATGTTTTTCGCCCCCAAAAATCGACGGCAGACGGAAATAGAGAGGGGAACAGACAGCGGGAGAGATGATGCGTGTGTCGGAGCCCCGGGGAAGTTGACCCCAAAAGGTTCTTCATTCCCCTGCCACAAAAAAAAACAAAATAAAATAAAATAAAAGACCTAACTTATTAAGCCCCCCTCTTTGGCAAGTGGGCGTGGCACAATAACACACAGAGACTGTTTCGCAAAGGAAATTGCAGATGACGACTGACTCGCGCGCTGGGCACCGAAACCGCAAATTAGTTTCGCTTTGGAAGAGATCTCTGACCGGCTCTGGCTCTGGCCACCAGCCAATGTCAAGCGGAGAGGTCCGAGAGCCTGAATAAATATGAAAATATTGTTCAAGTAACCAGCAAACCAGAGCCCAAGGCGTCTTTCCTGGAAACCGAAAGAGCAGCAGCAGCAGCAGCAACCGGAATAACAATAACAACAATCACCCCCATGACAGAGGGAATATCTGAGAAAAAAAGCAGGGACTTGTACATATAGAGAAAATTGGAGGTATTCTACGGTTAAGGGTTAGAAAGCATCCCATTCTTATATCAAATAAGCTATGATTCCTTTAAGCTTAACGCTGCTTTTGAATCTATATCCTATCTATCTGTTTGAGTCATCTATTCACCTGCAAAGTACAAGCAATATCGGATGAGAGAGTCCATTTTGTCTTTAAACTTTTTAAATTCAGAAATATGATGCTTAATATAAACCATTAACTTGTTTTTATATGGAAGAGAAATCTGTAAATAATGGCTTTTTCGAAGGTTAAATTATAGATTTTAAAATCATGTTGGTCCTACCTTAGTTCACGTTCCGTAATCATTGAATATTCTTGGCTGATCCTCGCTTTCTCTCAGTGTTTTTGGGTCCTCAGCATCTCTTCTCCTTTAGTGTCTTCTCCCTCCACAAAAATTGACGCGAGCCGCGCTCCAAAATCGCTCCAAACGTTGTCATCGTTGTCGGTGTTGCATCTGCATCTCGGCATCGCGGCATCGCGGCATCTGAGGATGCATCTCGCGCCCTGGCCCTGCCTCCATATGTGCGCACTTAGCGATGCCCGCGATGAGATAAGCTTGCAGTGGTGGTTGCCCCCGCCACGCTGCTTTTTGTTCATAAATTATAATTTTATGATCACGAACATATTCGTGGAATACTCGTTGGCGTTGTTTGGGCCCCATTGTCGCCAGCTCTCGGTGGTTGTCTCTGGTCTCCGCTGCCGGCTCCCAGGGGCGTTAAATATTAAAGTGTCTGGAGACGAGACGACGACGACGACGACGAGAGACCCCGGGATTGGCACTGGAAATTGGCTCTGCTCTTCGGGCTCTTCGGGTCTTCGGAGTCCGTGGAGAGTGTCATCGTTTGTGTTTACACTAATTGAAGAACTCTTCGGCCGGGGCACTTCAATGTCACGGCTGCTTCCAGTTTTCTCTCCTTGGCCGGATCGTTAACTTACTTTATTGCCCTCCTCGGCTGGGTCTCGGTTCTAGCCTGAAATTAGTTTGTTTTAGCTTAGCCGACAGTGCAAAAAGGGGTGGTGGTGGTGGTTGTAATGATAAGTTGCCTCTCTGCGATTTTATTGAAAGTCGTAAATCAATTAACTGGCTCTTTCTGGCACTCTTCTTCAACGCGGGACAGCTGAAAAACTTGCAGATATTGGCTTATTTATGCGCTTTAATTAGCATGGGGAGAGAGAGTAATAATAATAAAAGCAAATTCTGGGATTTCACAATTTCCCTTTGAAAAAAAAAACGAAATGGTCAAAGAACTGGCGCGCAGGGTTGTTGAAGCATGTCAACCAAAATGCAGGCATCACACTGCAACATTTTAGCGGAGAACAACTTAAATTTTTAGCAGATGCGAGAAGCCAATTAATTAAGTTACACTTTTTAATCGCAATATATACTTTCATAATATTTATTGTAGAAATTAATTTCTACCGAAGAAACCTATTGTTTCAATGCTAAATTCTTAGCTTTTACAGAAATAAATATCGATTGCAAATTGCATCCCTTATTGTGCCAAAAATACCCGGCTTTAATTTAACACATTTTTTTGTATACTCTCTTGGCCCTTTTTTTTAGAATCCACAAAAATACATGCAATTTCGCGGCTCCCTTTGTTGACCATTAAAATTAAACTTTTAAATCACTTTTCGCACATCGCTCGGATGCGAAAATATTTACATACACGACGAACGATATCGGCCAAACACAACAAACTTGCTGTTTGTTTTTAATTGGTTTCCATTTCGGTGTGCTGACCGTTTATTTGCTATTTGCACTCCTCTTACCCCGTTTTTTTCTACTTAATTTAAACAAACATTTAGTTAGCTTCAACTAAAAACCAAATTCGAATGGGGTTCACTAGGACAACCGATTAGGCCTGCCGCTGTTTGGTATTATTTTTTTTATCGATTTAAAAAAGCAGTCTGGCACCCTTGCTTCTGCTTCTTCTGCAGAATTCTCATTAATTCGAATGTGGCGGCGCATAATGAACTTTATGCAGGCAACAAAGTGAAATTTAATAGTGCAACTGTATTCCCAGCATAATTAGTTCCTTCCGCGCAATTTTCATATTCAACCCGGAGCCGAGCTGGAGTCTAAATGAATTTATTGTTGCCCAAGGAGCCGCACGCTCGGGTTTCTTCTCCCCTTTAAAGTTTCTGGTGAGTGTTTAGCGCAAAAATTTTAGCCATTGATTCTCGGAAAAAGCCCTGAGGAAATCCCCACTTTTGGCCAGAAACTTCAAGTGCAAAAAACATCAGCAAAGTGACACTCTCGCCGAGATTATCGCCGCCAAGTTGGAGTCTTTAGTTGGAAGTTGGAGCTCCTTCTTCGTGTGCTTCTTCTCCGCCAGCTAAATTCCCTTGAAATTCAAGTTGAAAGTAAATTAGCGGAGAGAGCTTGCGTCAAAATTAGAATTAAAAGCTAAAAACTAAAAGTTTTTGCCCCGCGAAGTGGAAAAAGAAAAGGAAACGCCAAATTAGCTGCAAAAATGTAATTACTTGCCAGTCTCTGCGAGTGTCTTTGTTTTCGAGTGCATTTCTTGGCAGATTCTGGGAAATGAAATTACCAGGAAACAAATGGGAACAGTAATGAGGAGTGGGATCAGTTTATCGGATGATAATTGTACATGTTTGCTTGGTGTGATTCTGAATGAACTTTTGCCAACATTTAAATTAAATAAATACCTAAAGAGGGAAATATATTTGTAAGTATAAATATATTTCACGTTTTTAGGAGGGAATACATTTTCCGTCAAATATTTCTGCCTGTGTATTTTGTCATTCAAAAGCCTCAAACCCTTTGATTGTCGTGAATAAATGTTATTCACACTTGAGCAAAAAACAACCACTTCTGAAGAAGTGTCGGGGAACTCTTCAGGTTCTTAAATAAATACAATTCTTATTTGTTTTTTTTTCTGCTACTGGCTCTTTAAATATTGTATAAAAATGCGTTCTTTATGAGCTGAAAATCTGTGCTGTTCTGCAGAGTGAAATTAATTAAAAACGCCCACAACTCGGCGATAAATCAGACGACGGTGGCGGCAGCGGCAACAACAACGACCACAAGTCCGCGCTCTCACACACACATGTCGCCCAACAACAACAACACACACACACACACAACATCCTTGTGGCAAGCACATACACTTCCTCGTTCTGGTCAGACCTTTGCCCCGCGTGTTTGCTTAAGTGCCACTAATAATCCATTGTTGGCTTTTGTCCTTGTCGCCGCCGCAGCCACTGCTGCTGTTGCTGCTGCTGCTGCTGCTGCTTGTTGGTGCAGCTGCTGCTGCTCCGACTTTCCCCATTCCCCTTTCCCCCTGCTCTCACCACAGCAATCGAACGCAGCGAAAACCAAAAGAAATTGCATGTTAAAGCGGCGAACGAGGAGAAACGGAAAGAAAACAACAACGACGTCGCCGAAGAACTTTCAAAAACAAAACAAAACTTTTCGAGTCTCATGTGTGTGTGTGGTGTGTGTGTGTGTTTTCAGCTTTTTGAGTGCATAAAACATTTCAGATTTATTTATGTTTCAGTTTAGCTTTTCGTTATTTTTAATGTTTCTCCTCAGTGCTTCAAATGCAGAGAAAGAAAAAGTCTGCAAAGGGCTTAATTTCTTAATTAAAAATATATATATTAGTTGTTATTTAATTATTTTTCTGATGCTATTTAAATACTGATTTTATAAGAATTATAATATTAAATGGTACTTTATCTAGATCATGGTTGGACTCTAAACGTAACAATCTAAGCTTAAAACATAAACTGATTTTCAAGTCATTAAATCGAAATTCGCGTGTATATTTTGTTTTTTAATTAGATGAAGTTTTAAAGTGAAAATTACATCACAATGATTATATTTAACATTTTGATCAATTTCCCTAGCTGACACATGACATTGATAATTGCTAATTGATGGTTAAACTTAAGCGCAGATTGTAGCCCTATGATTCTATTCCAAGGATATAAAATAATATTAGCGAAGTCATTTTTTTTTTAAATTTATATTTTAGCATATATGTATACTTGGACCAAGTTCAATTATATCACATAAAAATAATCATTATCCCTAATAAAAGAATTGATAGTTTAACCATAACCAATCATTGTGTTGCAGTTAATTTTTATCTATGCCTTTCCAAGTGTTTGATTTTTTGATTCATAAACTAAAAAATTATCATTATTTTCGGTCCCTGCTCAGATCTTTATATTTTCTCACAGTGCTTTGCCACCGCACCCTGGGGGCATGCAAAAATGTGTTTTAAATTAAAGACACAATTTTTGTGGAAGTTTTTTCGATTTATGCAGATTCTCTTAAACGCTGACAGCGAACGAGACATGCAGAGTGTAATAAATTTTTGGCGCCAAGTGGCAATTTAGCAAGGCAATCGAACCAGTGGCCCAGTTCTTAAACATTTTAAATTTAAACTTTAAAACATCTGCGGTTTGAGTTCGTTTAAATCAGAGCCGCCAGTATTAAACTCGCTAAAAGGTTGGCATTTATTATTATTGTTCTTTGGTTCTGCTTCCCGGAAATGTATCTTTTCAGAAGAAGATTTTTTTAATACTTTGCCTTTTCACATTCATAAGATTATCAAATTTGCGGCTTGGTTGGAAATGGAATAAATAGCATTATTTATATCATATTTTTCTACTATAGGACAACACTGCCATCAATGCCAATATAATTGCGAAATTTGCAACAGTGTATAAATTGTATCTTACGTGTGTTAAAAACCTTAAATACATGCAACAATATCTGAATCACATCACATTAGTATTACCTTCTTCTACAAGCATCACTATATTCTAAAACGGCCTGATGCCCCCTTTGCAAGGGAGAATATTCATAAATATCCTCCCAATAAATATAGTGAGTTCCTAGTTGCTCCTGGTGCACATTCCACAAATACCTAACACCAACTAGCGCCCCCACACCTGCCATTCGAAACGCCTGGGCACTGCACCTGAAGTGACCATTCCTTTGGGTAATTCGCGAGGCATTCTGTAAATGTTGTGCTAAATAGCGCATTTGGCTTTTTAGCCCCGAGAATTATGTGACAACTCTATATTGGAGCTCGCTCTGGGTTCCCTCTTTCGCGCCCAGGGGGTCTCTGCCCCCCTCCTCTCTGTTGGCCAAGTTAAGACGATAAATATTCAAGTGTAAATGGATATGGGCGCATGAGCAAGGCGGGGGAGTCTCAGCCCAGCAATGAACTAATAAAGGACGGAGGGGGGGATATACACATAGACAGAGCCCCAACGCCGACGCTTTATTAGCCAGACTTTCTTGGTTCTTGGTCTTTTTTGTGATTTTTTTTTTTCGTTGTTATTATGGCCGTAAGAGCGCGCGCCGCAAATGCGTTGCCATAAATTTAAAGCTTTGGCCCCGGCGACTCCCGGGAATGTCTATAAAGACATTTTACCGGTAAAGGCGACGGCGGCGGCTCCGCTAATGAAGATCAACGAGTCGAGTCGAGGCTGAGATTCAGACAGACTGCAGGTGGGTGGGTGGCCTCGGCCTGGGCCTGGACCTGGGCTTCTGCTTTGGCGAAACGAACGCATTTCTATGCACCTCGCGCGAATATTTCATAAATTTCATTCAATTTTTATTAAACACAAGAAATATGAGCTGCGGCGGGTTGGGTTGGGTGGCAGGAACGGAGGACGCAGCAAATCCTGCACCGGAAATCCTCTCATTACGCCAGACTTGTAATTAATCTTTGGGAAATTAAAAGAGAAAAATACAGCAAAAGGAAAACGGGGCCAAAACGATGGAAACTTTTGAGCCCATCGCCCGTCGTCCGTCGTGATGTGTCTTGTGTACACCTGTTACACTCATCAGCTCTTTTTTTTTTGTTTCGTTGGATCCGGTCGTTGGGGTCCGCCAAAAAGGGTTTAGGTTTAGGTTTAGGTTTAGGTTCGTCTGGTGATTTGCCCGGTAAATATTTGCAAATGAGTTTGAAATTAAGCCGCTTTACTGATTTCCTTCGACTTCCATCTCCCTTTTCTAAACTGTATAATTAATTTTTTGCATATCTTTCGGGGTTAAAGAGGGGGTTCTCTAAGGGACTAGTTTGAGGTAATGGAAGGGTAGATTGAAATGGATTTATATTTGTTTTAACAAATGTATAGGGAAAGAATTTGATTTTAAATTTGTCAAATATTTACCACCAACAAACTTCTATCTTTCAGAAACATAATTGTATTATCCCATGTGCTAATAATAAAATTGCTGATTTATAAATAATTATATCATGGTTAAACCCCAAACTATAAATAGAATTTTCATCGGAATAATTAAAAAAAAATAGGTAAATAATATAATTAAAAATCCCAAGAAGAACTAAATACCCCTAAGGGCAACCAAACTTCGCCTGGGATCCTCGGCTCCCACCCATCTGTTATTTATGGCCGGACTGAAGGCATTTGCCAGCTGACATCTTTGGAGATGGACAACAAATCTAGGGGACAGTCTGACAGAAGCTGGCTGCCGCAGAGATTGAATGGCCAGAAAGGATGGGTGGATACATTTTTATAATTTATTTTTTTCATCCTGCTCCTCTTCCCCTGCTCCTGGCCTGGCCGCCGCCTTTGCATGTCAGCTCAGCTCTGCTCTGGAGAGCCAGGCCAATTCGAGCTGTGTAAGTCGCGCGTCTCGGGTAGCTTGGGGACTCAGACTCTGCCAGCTGTGTCTTCGGTTTCCTTTCTCAGCGGCTTGTTGTTCTTTTTGTCAGCTTTTTTCCCAGCTTCTCTTCCCCCTGCTCTTCCCCCTGCTCTTCTCCCTGCTCTTCTGCCTTTATTCTTCAAATTTTTTGACGCCTAAGCCAAGCTAGGGAGAGAGCGAGACGAGACGGAGACGGAGACGGGGAGAGCGCGCGGGCGACACTTGAGTGACGCCTTGACTGGCGCCATCTAGCGGCTGCCGCCTGCCGGCTGCGCGTGCATAACTTGCGTTTCATTATAATGAGATTATCCCTTTTGCCAGTACAGTGTCGGCTCTCAGAACTGCAACAGCTGTTTGTGTTTTCCTATTTAAATTATTTCTTTCCCTTTTGACGGCGACGGATACGGCGGAGGTCCTTGTTATTCGAATTGGTTCCTTCTTTACGCTCCTTCCGTGTCCTGTTTTTCACGCTCCTTGGCCACTCCGGTTGTCCGGGATTATTTGGATTGGGATTTGGGTCTTATTTAACTTGGGCAAATAGCTTTTCCTGTTGGACAACTAATTGGAAATGGGCCAGGGAGAGAGATGAAAGGGAAGGGAGCCTGACCTGCTGTCACTTTCAACATTATCCATTATCCTTCCGAAGTGCAGTCGAAATGACATGACGAAATGGGATAAAGGTTGCAGGTATTTAATTAATTTAATAAGCTATAGTAGTTTATTTTTGGTAGTTTATGTACTACATTTATAGCAGTTTGTCACAAATTATTTTTAACCTCCGGTTAAACAGAAAGTTTAAGAGTTACATAGCCAATAGAGAGTTAAATAGCCTACTTTATACATTTAGAAATTATGTTTTCGGTATCTCTAAATATGTTAATATTTTCAAATATTTTATTAGACATTTTTAATCTCAGGTTAAGCTTTTTTAACATTTACTTGTCATATTTAAACAGTACTTTTGATCTCTGGAATTATTTTTACACTTTAACCTATCTTGTAGCGATTTTATTTGTTTTTCTTGATAAGATCTCTAAACATGTTAAACATATAAAAATGTTTTATTCAAAAGTATCTCCCTGTCATGTTTAATCGCGGGTTAAGTCTTCTGATTAGCTTTCATTTTTCATCGTTATGGAATTTCGGTGTTCCGCGTTGAGCTTTTCCCCACCCCGACAAAGGTAACCTAACCAACATCAGCTGTCACAAGCCTTTGCCAGCCCTCATGGCTTTTTAATTGTACATATTCAGATTTAGAAGATACCCAAAATGGGACCACCGCCATAGTAAATATCCGAAAAGCATTTACCAACATGTTCGAATTATGCAGAAATGTGTTAGGCACGATGGAAAAACATCGAGCGACGACACAAGCCTGTTGTACATACATACATTCATTTGTCAATTTATTTATGTTTATTCCTTCAATCATTTCGGAATATTTAAATTGATTGGGTCACGCCAAGGCCAGGCCCCAGGCCCCGGACAGCCAAAAACTCCAAGCCCTAAAGCTCATGTTGGAAAACCAATTAGAGTCCAACGACAAATGTAATGTGGCCGAAACGACAACAACAATAGCGACAAAAATAACATTCAGACATCAGCTAACAAGATCAAATCGTGTAATGTGCCTCATTACAACATCATTTTGTACACATATTTTTCGTGTGTTGTGTGTGTGTGGCCCAAAAAGAAGGTGTGAACTTGTGGGCAGACACAGCGGGTGTCGAAAGAGTCGTGCGAAAATTGGTATAAATAATTCGATTATAAACGATATTTAAATTAGCTCTTTACTGGTCTTTGATTTATAAATAAAATATGAGCAGTAACAGAGTTTAGAAATTACATAATCTTGGGAATTGAAATCTGAAAACTACTTGTAACCTATATCCATTTAAAGTAGGGATCTCCCTGATGCTATCCTATAAAAGTAGCTCTAGATCTTGTGGTTTTCACATTTTACATCTTTAAATAAAAGCCTCAATACATTTCATAACAAACTTTTGATTTATTAATTGTATAATTTTATTTTGAACAATAAAACGACTCTGGGGCCAAAACATTGAGGCTTCAAACTCCACCCGAAGGCTTAATTTGGACACCGAAATGATCGGCTTCGATCGATACTATACACTAACGCTTCTCGTGGGACTGATCGTGCTGCTGTCTCCGTGGCTGAGGGTCGTAGTTGAGGACGTCGAAGGTTAGGATCTTGTAGAATGACACGGACCAGCCTATGTCGTCCATGCCGGGGGCCACCCGTCCCGTCAGAGACGGCGATGCCTTGGCCGCGTTCTGGCTTAGGTTCATGTCATCAATGGCGGATTGCACGAATGGCGGTGTGGTAGCACCACCCTGGCCTTGAACCTGATTGTTCATCGGTGGGTGTAAGGGAAACGTCTGGGCTTGAGCCTTATTCGCATAGAGCTCCTTGCGCGCTTCCGCCGTGTAGTCGCGCCTGAAGCGGATGAAGATCTCGGCGAAGACTATGCGATGTGGCACGGCCACCACATGGGCCGGCGTCCTTAGTTCATTGTCCATCCGGCGGATAATGTCGTTGACCTCCACCACCTCGGTGGCCGTGTCGAAGTCCTTGGTGTTCCTCAGGCCCACGAAGAGCATGTCGATGAAGGCGTACTTCCGACCAAAGTTCTGGCGCGTGGCCACTTTCATGGGAATGGCCCGTCGCAAGTGCTCCCTCTGGAAGCGGACCAGCTGGAGACGCGTGTCGTTGCGGGACAGGAGCATGTCCCGGGTGATCTGCTGAAAGCCCACCGGAGTCGTGAAGTCGCTGATCCTCTCCGCCTGCTGCAGCCGAATGATGTCCGTGAGCACCACGGCCGCCTGCTTGGCGCCCTCCACGAACTCCGCCTCCCTGAACTCGCGATCCCACAGCCACTTCAGCTTCCACAGGTTGAACTTGGTCACCATGTACTTCCACGGGTTGTGCAGGTACACCAGCTTCGGGATCGTCTTCCTGCGCTCCTCGTGCGCCGAACTCTGGCCCCCCCAGTCGTGCGCCTTCCGGATGAAGTCTCCGCCCCCACCGCCAGCGCATCCGCAGCCCAGCTTCCGCTGGGAAATGGAGTACCTCTGGACATGGAGCTGGTGCAGGGCGGGCTTGCAGTGGTGTGGATGATGAAGGGGTTGGCTTTGGTTGCTGGCCAGGTGATTCAGTGTTCCATATTTACGTAGAATTTTTGATAGCATCGCGACTCCTAGAGGGGGGCACTTTGCATTTTTGTCTCCGAAATTTAGTACGTCGTCTGTGCCCCGGAGAAACACTGGGAAATTCTGTTTCCCTGCCGAGTTCAAGCAATACAATCGTAGAAATTTTGACAGACACAAAACACACAACACAAACAGCACAGATGGATTGTGGAAAGAAAGTGAAATTGTGGATGATATATTCAAGCTGATTATGTATCTGCGCTTGTTTATCAAGATATGTTTTTGCAAACACTTGTTCACAAATTTCCAAGTTAGTTACCTAAAATTCGATTATAAACTAGCTTTCTTTGATGAAAATCTGCTCAAAACCCCCTCCCAACTTATTAAATAAATATCATATTTATTTTCACATTTAACCCAATATAAACTCGGATGCGGTTGAACTCTTAATGTGTATTTTTAACGAAACCAAAACCATCCCACACTAAAAGTTTGGATCCCAGGTAGCGCCCCAAGACCCAATGACATGCCACGATCGTAAAGCATTATTCCGACCGATACATAAATTATATTCCCGACGTGCGTGAGTGTGTGAGGGCCGTGTGGGCATCTCTCGCTCCTCCTCTTCTTTCGACAAGTGGCCCTTGGTCAGCAGTGGGGCTTTATGGGGTTAAGGCGACGGGTGAGGTGAGGGGAGACTGACTGCCACTGAGGTCTCACGCAAACGACATAAAAATTAACAATGAAAATGGGGAAAAGAAATGAAAAGCTTTCAATGCAATTGTTGCGCTCGGCTGGAAGATGTGTATTTAAATGGCGCGGCGAATTTAATTATGTGTAAACTTATTTAATGGAAAATTAAACAGAAGTTAAATCACATGGGAAGGCGCGGAGCCGTCGTCACACGCAGCAGGGCCAAGGAGAAATGTTGGTAATAAATAAGGGAATGTGGTGGGAAAGAAGGGAGAAGGTTCTTTTATTGAAGACGATTTTCCTTGAGAGCTTTTTTATCCCAGAATTATTTACTTATTATTAATGAAATTATATTATTATTATTATTATTATTATTATATACATACTATATATGTAATTAATAAGAAGGTTTTTAAAAAGACATTTTAAATATTTAATATAAAGTAATTTAAGGCAGATCTAAGTTATTTATTAAACTCTTCATATAATTGTCAAGCAATAGGCTTGGATATACAGCTGTTTCAGGCATTGCCAGTGGCATTATCAGCCTCCAATTGCTGTCATAATATATTAGGGAATTTTTATAAACAATAATAAATATTTAATCTACAAGAAGAGCATTTCTTTACTTGAAATAACTGTCTCGAACGAACATTTTGTGGCTGGTGAATGGCTTACGCATAGAAAAGCTGGCCCGCGGCCAGACTTCAATGCATACAAAGTAAGCCCCCAACTACTCAAGCTACTACTCTCTTCCCCTCCCTCCTCATATCCCCCCGCTATCTCAACGTTTTCAGTTTATCAATTCGATATCCCCCGAGTGCGGGCAAAGTAGGGGGAAAAGATACACTCCTCCTAAGTTGACACAAAATGCGTGGTCGTCGTCAGCGTCATCGCCATGACATCGCAGGAAAATTTCAGCCACAGAAAAAAAGTGTTCCCAGTGAGTGAGCGAGATAAGCATCTTTTATGGACCGCCAAAGATAGTGGGATTCGAATTCAGGCTCCGAAATTCAGAAATTCAGAAATTCAAATGAAAATAAGTAATTCATTTCGCTGTGGTTTTCCCGCCCGGAGTCCACGGCATCGTTTATCTTGCTGCTCATTAAATCATTCAGCTGTCAATCAATTTCGCTGCGGTTGTCTTGGATTCCTGCCTTTGTCTTCTTTCTTTTCGCCCCCCTCCCCGCCCGTTGCACTTCTGACCACCACAGTCTGGGGCACAATTATAATGCCATCATCTCGGTAATGAGTTGGAACGGTAAATTCTATTAGAAGTTGGACGGACAATTCAATCCGTGATTGATAGATTGCTCACTGTCGCAGAACCGAACTCATTTCTGGCTGCCGACTAGGCAGAGATGCATTCCACACAACTCGTTGGATCGACAGCGTTTTAAATTTCGCTCAAAGACTGCGAGGCCCCCATGAATGTACATACGTACATATATCGTTAGCATAAGCGCAAGTATCTTGTGGATTTCCATATCTTTCGGTTCGGTTCAGCTCGCTTGTCGTCGTACCTGTCAGTCGATTCAGGTTAAATCAATCATACCACAAAGACTTCGGAACGGAGACCTGTCAACACGGTTCATTGTTTGTTCGGAGCGGCATTTAAAAAGACCGAACTCGAATCCCAGTCCCAGGCCCCCTGCCATCCCGCATTTGCAGCACGCTATATGGCGTATGCTATCCTATCGCATCCATATCGAAACCATAGTTTGTAATTTATGCGCGTATCTCACAGATACTTCGTGCAGTTATTTGCATTTTTCAGTGCAGCTCCTCTAACTATTGTCTCCGCGCCGAGTATGTTGTGTGTTTTGTGGTATATTCCAGATACGGGTGGTCATTTAGCATATTTTGATATTGAGATTTATTGACGCGATTGGTGGAACGTGGCGGCCGTGGTGGCGTGGCGGCCAGCTGCAGCTTTGTCGGCACCAAAGCGGAAATGTTTCCGCCCCCGCTGGCTCAATTATGTCAAAATGCGATCCGGTCTCGGGTCCCTGGTCCCCGCTGCCTGTCCTCTCTGTCCCTACTCTAAATTAATTGAGTTTGTACCCCGAAAATCGTATCCAATTTCACACTGGGCGCCCCGTTTAGGCAACTTGACCACACAGAAATAAAGCATTGGGCGAAAAAAAAATACGTGAAATGAGCAGAAATCAAAGCTGAGAGCGTGCCACTGGAACAATGCCAAGTGCAGATGGATTGGATTTGCCAGGGAGCTGAATGAGATGCACTGGAAGAAATTATGGTAAAAGTTTGGATTTAAGATTGAGGAAATACCAAGTCTTTAAATACGTCTATTTAATTAATGTAGAAATAATTATGAATTGAATGAACATAACACAGAGACAAGTGGATGAACAAATGTAGAACTGTATTAAAGAGTAAACAACTGAGTGAACAAATGAAGGACTGGATGAAAAGTGAACAACTGGGTGAACTCAGGAAGAACAAGTGAATAAGTGAACAATGGAATGAGCAACAAATCAATAGAGTAAACAAATGAAGAACTGGATGAACAAGGGAAAAAATGAATAGCTAAGTGAACAACTTCACTCACTACTGATCTAAGAAGTAACTAATTCACTCTTTTAGTATAATTTTTTCTCTGCCATCTCTTAGGTATTTTTTCAATCCCCTTTTGAGACAACATATTATTCTCTCTCTGTAGGAATAGAAAAGCTATATGCTTTTACGAAACCTTGCAAAGTGCGCGGAATGTGGTCGCGTCATTGAAATTCGATACCAGACCTCCAATCCAAGAGATCGTGAGGCATTGCCCATGATTTCCATGTACACTTCTAGGGTTTCCAATGCTGCTGCTGTCGCTGTCTGTCACTCTGCGGTGGGTTCTTCTCCGCTAAAATCGCACATTTTCAGGTAGTTTTGTGTGCAATTTGTCTGGCAAATCGATCGCCACTGCGGCGAATGCGGAAACCAATTCAGCGAATTCAATCCGAATCAGCCTGTCGATCGGGCTGAGGTCGGGTCAGGTCTTTTCCTTTTCCTTTCGATCGACTGGTAATCGAATACTCTCACGTACATCCGAGATCCTTGTGCAGTGAGTCATTTAAAATTCCTCCGACTCTTCTAATTTGTCAGGGAATCGAGCGGACTGCGACACCTAGCGACCATTCACGTGATCTGCCTGCTTTATGGCCACTTAGAGTCGAGTTTCTGGCGGGGATTTCTGGTGGTGGGAGACCCACCTGTCACTGGCTGACACTTCACTTGTCGCCTGGCCTGATATGTGGGTCCGTTGTGATGGAACTGTCGCCCGGCTTCCAAGAACTGTCTGCGGACTTTGCACCTCAGCACCTCAACACCTCAACACGGATCCCCGCCCATCCAGTATCTGGCTGTCCTCTAGGCGATCCGCTCGAAAACTGGGCGCTATTTGACTTATTTATGGCCCTAGATTCGTTAGCTAGCTTTTCCGATTCAGTTTGCGTGCCAGTCATCGAGAGCCACCCAAAATGAATGTGGGGAAATCCCGAGATTGTTCGGAAAATAACGAAATTAATATGCTCTTTTTGTAGAGGATGGGAAATAAAGTTTTAAATATTTTACAAGTTCAACAAACTCCCAAAATCTTTGTGGGCTTTGAGAATATTATGATGTTCTTATTGAAATTATTATCAATTCAATATACTCCTCCTGGAAGAGTATTCCCAACCCAGATATTTGTGGGCGGTCTACCACGACGAGTCTATAATGCCAATGCGATCGATTTGGGTACGCAGGTCTCCTCCTTTTGTGTTTCCCCTGTGTCTGTGGGACTCTCCCACGTCATTAGTGACATATGGGGGTCATAATTCACCTCGCCAAACGAATTCCAACTGCATTACCCACTAACCCCGAAACCCAGAGAAATTCTAGAGACATCAAAGCAGAGTTCAGACAACACTGGAGGGATTTAAGGTTGCCAGCAAGTGAGTCGTACAATCATCATCCATATATACATATATATATATATATATATGTGGTAGATATATGTATGAGCACACTAATATATATATCAGCTCAAAGGGCGCAGACCACGAGAGGATGTAAACAAAGCCCAGAAATGCCAGAAAGCGCTGCTGACAGTAGCCAAAAAAATATGTCATAAAGAGATACGGTCTGCGTCAATATTGACACAGTCAACAGAGGCGGCGGCGAAAAGGGGGGTTCGCAGCTCTGTTGACTTGCAAACAGCTCGTGAGGGAGCGAAAGACGTGGGGACAGAAGCGGAAAGAGAGATTGCCCATTTCACCTGGAACGAGGTAACATCCTCCCATTCTACTCCAGATCCATGGCTACAGCTACAGCTACAGCCACATCCACACCATCGCCGTCGCCATCGCCATCACCATCACCATTATCTCTGTCGTCATCAGCGGGGTAATTTTCATTGTTATGCAGTAAATGCCGCAGGGCAGGCGAACCTCTAAATTTCATTCAGATATCCTTTGGGGAAGCAAGGGTATATCAAGTATTTGAAGATGTTTGTCTAGCAAGGATACTTTTAATTAAATTTGGATATAATTTACCACAAGAATTCGTATTTTTAAAAGGGTTTAGGAAGAAAATGCATCGAAAATGTATTATATTAATTGCATGTAACAGTTAAAAATTATTATGTTATAGAGATTAATCTTATTAGCTAAGACTTTATCTAAGACCTTAGGGAAATTTAGCTTGTGGCTTAAAATAATTTGTTACTGAATAAACAAATAAATTAAAAGGAGTCAAAAAGGATTTAATGAAATATTTAAAAAACCGACTTCTATAGAAATAGTAAATTCTAACATTTTGTAGTATGCCACAAGTGTTTTCAAGTCCCACACATTTTGTTTCATCAATCATACATTTGAATACATTTTGTACATAATTTTATATTTAGAAATTCTTTAATTAGTTAAAGAGGCTAATTATGCCATCCTGCCTAGATGACCTGGATTCCCTGATATCAATTAACCTTTGTAAATATCCTAAAAATACGAGCATATGCTACTGAATTATTTCTACCGCCCAAGTCCCCTTCATTGGAATAAATACACGAGATAAATGTCACAATATTTTTCCAAGAACTGTTTTATTTTAGCTAATCCACTCCATGCGGCCGAATAACTACCCTAAACCCACCTTTGGTAACGGCCTTTCTGTGTGTCCCGTCCTGTCCCCTGACATTTGCGGATCCACTCGCCGGGACTTGCCGGGACTCGCCACACATAACCCCAAACATTTAGCTGGCTTTCGGGTTAACCAAGTCAAATTGTGCTACTTATTTACACCATTGCCACAGGACAGCACGGAAGCGAGTTGGAAACAAGGAGAAAATTCCAAAAATTCTTTTATCGCTGGATAAATATTTATGTGCTTCCCCCCAGTGGTCCCCGGCGACTAAAGCCCCAAAATTCGACACGCGCATAAACAATGAGAGAGGGTGGTTGGGTGGCTGGTGCAGCAGCTCAAGACCCCCGTGGTGCGTATGTGACCCACTTTCGGAGAGGGTATTCCTCGCAAGATTTTTAGAGGAGGCTCCCCTTCTAAATCCTTGTTAAATTATTCAATTTGTCATGTTTTGTGGCACGTCGCGGTGTGTGTGTGTGTTGCTGGGCGAAAAATAAAATTACATTATTTTCCGCGCATGTACACGTGTGTGTCAGGTGGATGCGGGAATGGGCGGGAGGGCAAGGTATTAATATATAGCACACAGCAAATAAAATTGATTTCAGGTATATATTATATTTGAAATCCTTTCAGAGGAGACGTCTCTCCGGGGATTTATAACTGTCTGGGAAATGTACAATGAATTTTTGAAAGGGAAATCCTTTGATAATAGGTTCGATTGTGCACTTTTTGGGGATTTCTAATCATCTGTAAATGTATTTTACATATTTCTCTCTCTGCATTCTTTTATATGTATATATCGGTTAGAAGAGACTTCTCTCTGACCCGGCATTATATAGTTGTGACAATCTGTTGTAATTGCGCTAATTGCCATTCATTATTCAAGGCTTGCGCTTGTTATCTCCTCTTCCCCCTTACCAACCGAGGACCAGGACCCAGAGGGGTCCGAGGCGGGGCAAACGAGCTGACAAAATGTCGAACAAAATATCCGCAGGATATTCGCTTGTTGATTTCGCCTGAGACTTTGACAATTTATTTTGCGCATTTATTTTCGGTGGCCGCCCGAGGGCCCCAGCAATTGTAAATACAGATGCAAATATATGTGGATTCATATACTATATATCCCATTTGTTTATTAATAATGGAAGCCACGCACACTCGCACACTCGCACATTTGCTTATTTACACAGGCACACACTGTCGCACACACATATCGAATATAGAGGGCCCGGGGCCCTGGGCGGAAAGTAGCTGGCATTAAATTTCCCTTTTGTCATTCGCCCCATTCGACATTCATTCATTTCGCGTTATGCAATTTTCGCTTAAGCACAAGTGCTCTCTCCCAATGAAAATTAAATGCTCAGCAGAAGGAAAGGATAACGGAGCGGCGGCAGCAGCAGGAGCAGCGGCAGCGGCGTTATGAACAATTTTAATTTCATTAAGTGCTAAAGTGCCTGGCAATACTTTCCAGCTTGGAATAATAAGCTCCGCCGCCACTCAAGGCAGATGGAAAACCACTGGCACTGGCTTGCACTCATTTTTACCATTAGGTGTCCTGGTATCGTCGTCAGTAGAATTTAATTTCAAATATGACTCAATTCACTGAGTTTCCCCCGTAATAACTACATCGATTGTTCGCCTGCCATTAAAATGTAATAACACTCTCTGCAGCTTCTCCGCTTCAACGGATGTTTTGTTTGCTGCTTAAATATTTAACAGGCTTATCTATTCAGGCAACTCGGAGGAAGTAATCTCCATTGTGTGTTTGCATTTATCTGCAGCCAGCCCCTCTAGACTTTCCTCTGCTGTCTGTCCCAACAAGGTGTAACAGGTCGCTATTGTCATGGGTTTGGGGCACGGGCACGGGCACACACTTGACCCAATTAGCGATAGAATGGTGGAATTTAACCCTCTCAACTTGCCCAGATTCAACAAGGAATATGTACAGCCGCGCACTTACATACATATATATCTTTTCACCTTAAGCTGCAGAAATAATTTTGGGAAAGTTTTTGGTGTTACACAGAGGGAAATTATAAATTCTGCGCACTCTAAGATTATTATAAATATTTTTGAAAATGTATGAGAGATAACTTTTTGCTTTAACATGAAAATAAATTGAATTTTCATCTTAAAAGATATAAACCCTTATAATAATGAAGCTTTGGTTTGGAAAAACACACAAGGTGCATCGGGGAACTTACAACTTTGGATACTGCTGGAGTATCAGTTGTTTATATCCAAACCTGCATCTTTTGCTTGACTTTATTTAAAGAATATAATATTTCTCTGTCAGTGCAAGTACCTCCTACAATCTCAGTCCGCAGAAACTGCGGAAAAATAACAAGTAAGGGAGGTTTTCGGGACGGATGAAAAAGGGCGGCTGGGTGCAAAAATAAGCAGGTGAGGTTACGGTTGCGGGGCAGCAGAATAGTTGCACTAACTTAACCTCATTTAAATATTTTTCTGAGCTCGCATTGTGTTGTTCGCATCTCTGCTCTTCTTATTCTTTGCCCTCTTGTTATTTTCGGGACTTTCCCCCGCCCCGGCACCAGCTTCATCCACCTCTTCGCCCCTTTATTCCCCTTCCAGGTGCATCATCATACATTTTGCTTAATGCCCTCGCGCACTTCACCATAAAGTAGCACACAGGCCAAGTGGATGATGCTGGGGGACAGCAGGGGAAGGCAGGGGGAAGGGAAAACGCAACGGTTGCATTTTGTATTCAAGTACAACGAAAATTGTTGTAAATTAGTAAAAATGTACACATACCAGGGGAGGGAGAGGAGCAGAGAAGAGCAGAGGAGAAGACGACGACGACGACGTTGGGGCATAAAAAGGTGTGCAGCAGGTGAGAGGAGGGAGATAAGCAGCAGTGCCCAGTGAAGAGGCGCACTGCTCGGCTGCCGGCTACCAACCTACGCAATTAAGCGAGCGAGCGAGCGACCCGACCAGTCTCGGCCAGGGGGAATCCCCATTTCCCCATCTTTCTCTCTCGCTCTCTCTCTCTTTCTTTGCTTGGGGAAAAGGGATGGAGCGAGTGGCAGGAGTGCCCCGTGCAAGGACTTTCACGTAGCTCCCTCTCGCTCCCTTTTTTTTGGGCTGTGTGGAAGTAAAGCCTTTATTGTTTGCATTAAAGAGGCAGCTGCCTGGCCCTTAAAAGCACTGCAAAAATTATTTAATTTATAAATGAAATATGCAAATATATAAAAAATAAAAAGTGTTAACAATTAAATATAAATTAATATAAATTTAAACTCAAAGTAGAGAAAGCTTCAATGTGCCTGAGGAGTTGCGTTCTCTTTTAGAAGAACTTCTATATACCAAAGTATTCCTTTGCAAGAAAGGCAGCTGTTTCGCCCATTGCCAGTGTCGTCATCAGTATTCTAATGCTAACTGACCTCCACATTCACCTTGGTTTGTTTAAAGCAATAAAATGTATGTATTTCTTCAGCTAATAATTGATTCAAATTTCTCAAAAAATGTTTCCTTAAATAAAAATACCTTTAAAACTAAATTTTTTCAAAGTGCACCCTAGCCCCTCCCAGGGTCCAGCACTTGGCCTTCCCAGCACTTGAGCAACTGCTTCTGCTGCTGCTGCTACTGCTGCCACGGCTGCTTCAGCTTCCAAAAAGGCTTTCGGTAACTTAGTTTCCGTCGCTTTTTACAACCTCATGTTTGCATTTTACCTCAACGACGAATGCTTGGGGTCCACACGGCAGCAGCAACAACAACAAAAACAACTAAAACATGAAAATAAAAAAATACAAGTATAACAACAACGGGAAGAGGAGGCAGCTCCACAAGTGGGTTGTCAAGCAGCAACCCAAAGTTGTTGTCAAGAGAAGTTGTAAAATGCTTCCCAAGTAATAATATACAACAATTTTCGTAGCTGGAAGTGGATTTGGAAAGCAAAATGCTTGCACAAGATAAATATTTTCTTTTCCGCTCTGCTTTTTATGCGTCTTTAGGGGAAAATTGCACCGAGAAGACGAGTCTATTGAACTGAAGATTCTCTCTCTGTCTCGTGGTGTGTTGATCGAAAGAGCTGGAAACATAATCTGGGGGATTATGGCCATTTGTGACCATGATCTCGGGCTTTATGGCCCAGCTCATCTTTCTTCTCTTGACTTGATCCAATTTTTATGGGGAATTCTGGCAGCAGAGCTTAGCCCTTCTTTCTCCTTATCGCTGGCTGAAAATGAAAGTGTGTTTTTGCCTTTGTTATCGCCTTTTTTATCGGCTCGCAAGATAAGCTTTTGATATGCGAGAAAGCCTCGTAATCTGTAAGCGAGCTCAGCGAACTGCGTGGTCGATTTATGGCTTGGATTTATGGACTGATCTCTATATAAGACAGAGGCCATAAACACCCACCGAGCTGTCACCGGAGAGGTGTGATTCTGTGCCAAAGAAGGTGTTGATGCGATCATTATGTAATCTCCACTATTAACTTAGTCAAGGTTTCGATATGTGAAATTAATTTGAATTAATTTAAACTCTTTATGGCTTATGATGCCCAAAGGTAATCCCCGAATACTAACTCCCCTATCTAGGGTCTTGCACACACACATCTCACTCCACGGGGTCATAACAATTTCCCCGCCGAAGCATCAAATTTAATGCGATTTTAATTTTTGTGCCCAGCGCATTTTCCAATTTGATGGCTCCTCTGGGGGGTGGGGGCAAGGGAAACTCACCTGGGAGGGATACAGGGATACGTATCCCCATAAAATGGCATAAGGGCAAATAAATATTTCAAATAGTCATAAATATTGTTGATTGCAAGCGGGACTAGGGCGGGGGACTGGAGGCCCAAGAAGACCTTTTAATTAAGGCAATAAAACGGAAATCGACCACGTAACCTAAGGAAAACATAAAGTTTACATTAAATCCACTTAATGTTCGAACAAAGTGCCGTGAATGTCTTCTTTATCGCCACGTGCTTCAGGTTTTAGGTCGTCCTGCCGCGTCCCACCTTTTTACCTGTCCCTTCTCCCTCCCCAAAAGGTTGATTTTTGCTCGTGTCTCTCTGTTATGGCAACCTTAAGGCGATGGACGGGGTTAGTTTCACGGAGAGAAAATGTTGGGAATTCAAAATACTGAAGATATTACAGATATGATAGAACAAAATCAAGGAAATAAATACTATAACCCTCTTCTAGGTTTTAAAATAATATTTCCAAATTTATTACCTTATTAATAATGTATCAAATTATGAATTCTCCTTACCAACAAAATCACCAAGAAGCGGAGATTTAACCTGAGATCTTCTACTGCATAAAATATCATCATTAACTCAATGCCCTTTTTAAATATATTTCTCTCTCTGCTGCAAAGCCTGTCTCCAACGCCGTCGGCAGCTTATAACTCAAAATGCTTTTGGCCAAGTGAGCAGCCGCCGTCGCCGTTGTCCTTCCACCTGGACTAACCACCTTCCCCCCTCCGTTCGTGGAGGTAGGTCCCCCATATTTGATTTTTATTAGCCTCCAACTGAGGCCGTGTCAGAAGTTGGCGCCTTTGGCGTTTGCTCTTCCGTCGACGCCTGCTCCTGCTCCTCCTTCGCCCCCAACTGTCGCATTCCTTCCACATCATCGTCGTCATCTGACGGGGTCTGACTGGCCATAAAAAAACATTTGGACCCAAGGTTGTCCAATGTTGATGTAAGTATAAATTAAATATTTCGTGCATTAACGCTCGAGTGTTTATTTTTGCCTCCGGGGAGGGGATCAGGAGCGAGGGCTGGGTGGCGGGTGGAAGTGGGAAAGAAAGCCAGCCAAGAAGGAAACTCATTAAATTAGCAATGTCGATTTTAATACCCCGCCCATACGCTGCCCGCCGTTTGCCGCTTTTCCTTGCCATTTTCCGGTGGCTGACATTCATTCGTGTTTTCCTGGCTGGGCAGCAGCAGGATGGATTCATGAATTATTCACCCCAAAGTTGACAGAATTCTGTGCGGGAATATCTATCTATCTGTCTCTCTGTCTGCCTGATCAGATCTGACTAAACTGCAGTGGGTTAAACTCGTGACAAACCAATTTCCAAACACCCAGGCCACCCACTCTCGCCCACATTTCCTCTTCCTGCTCCTTGTGTCCATTTTATTTATTTCACATTTGTGTCAATGAGCTAATTGAAGTGAGCCTGGGCACGAAGCAGGAAGAGGGAGATGGAGTAGCTTCAAGTCGCACTTTGGGCACACTATTTTGTTCTTTTATTATTTTTCAGACATTTGGTTACACTATTTTTATTTAAAATGAAGCTTTGGGCACTCTAATTTGCACTAGAATGCATATTTGTTTACAATTTGTGTCAATGAATGTCCAAGTTAATCCGGACAAGAAATAGGAAGTATTACCAAATAAATTCGACTCTTAAAGTCATCATAAACATTTATTTGTATATAATTTTATGGTGTCTTGGTTACACTATTTACATGTTTTATCTAAATGTTGAACTTTATTAACTATAAACTATTCAATATAAGCCTTGTTTCATCCAAAGGTAAAATTTATAAGGCATTTTAAATTTCACAACCAAATTCCTAATCATAAAGTACGACCTGATTGACTAATTATTTTCCTAATTCGCCACACATGTTTCCATGGCAATTAACCGATATGATTGATCGATTTTTGAATTTATTTCCCCCTCAAGTGCCACTAAAGGGCTCTTAAAGTTCGATGCTTCTTTTCCAAATTGACCAAGTGGATAAGGTAAGTTAAGTGCGACGACTGTGGCAGACAGGCTGCAGAGGGAAGGGAGCAGGAGAGGGCATGGGGCAACCCACTGGTCTGGTCAACAGACTCCACGGCTGACCTCTCTGACTTTTCATGACCCAATGACACTTTGACTAATTGAAAACTGTCAAATTGCAAATGCGGTGGTCGGTCTCTCGTACCTGCCTTCGCTTCCTGTTTCTCGGCCGCTGCCTCTTCTGCTGCCTGCCTGGCTTTCTTAATTGAATTAACTCATTAGACGTAAATATCTGTACATCCATCTATGCAGTCCGAGTTGGGTTTACCTGCTGCAAACCAAATATTTCAAGCATTTTTCATTCGTGCTGAGGAGCTCTGTGTCTGTGTGTGCCAAACATTTTGGTCAAATGTCAGTTTGCGCAAACATAGCTGCAGGCTCACTCGGATTGGTTTGCTCTGGGATTTATTAATGACGTTTCGGATTGAGGTTAACATTCATTTAATTTATTTGAGCCACCCCTCCGGCCCCGCCCCGCCCCGCTGTGCAATTTGTGCATTGTGACACAGACGAGAAATCTGGCCCAGATTGAAAATCTCTCGGTTATATTTGTGAATTGCTGGGGCAGATAATTAATAGCTCGTTGCGAGACGACAAACCAAATTAGCAGCTGTCACAGAAACAATTTGAAAGAAATTAAGATGGGCTCAGATTAACTCTGAAGTAACTCCAGAGGAGAGAACTTAATTTATTTTAAGACAACTCTGGGTAACCGGCTTCTTAAAGGCTTAACTGCACCTTGGCAAAGTTTCAGCTCATGCTACCAAACCATAAGCGAAATAATCTAAAATTAGTTGGAAAGACCTTCTCATAACTATAACTCAAAGTTCCCAGAAACTGAACTGAACCTTTCCCATTAACTAAATCAATTTCATAAGGACTCTAGATAACCCTCTGCCCGACAAGTTAACTCCTCTTTAGGCAAGTTTTTCAGGCCATTTCACTGGGCGGCCGCCGCATAACGAAATCAAGTGAAATCTGTTCGCATTTTTTATATAAATGGGCCTCTTCTTTTTGATTGCCATTTTGCGGATTATCTTTTCGGTCTGATTGAGAAACCTCGCACTCCTCGCCGCCTCGCCTCCACGCCAGGACTTGGCAGGACTCGCCGAGGCCGAGATTCCGTTTGTGGGGCCCCATAACTGATGATGATGATTCCATTTGCGGTTTGAATAATTTTCATAATTTAAATAACAGCCCCCAAGCCGGCTGCAGTACACCGACAGATAGTCACTCACTCACCCAGTTAGTCAGTCAGGATCGTACTGGCACTCTCCTTTATTTTTTGGGGGGGCAAGGGGAGCTGCTCCTGCTGCTGCTGCTCCTGCCTCTGGTCCTGCAGGCCGAGACAAAACAAAAGCGAGAGTGTAAATCACGGAGTGAAATGATAAATGGAGCACCGACTTGTTACGCATAAATTTTTGGTCCAAAAAAGGAGCGAGTTGTGGGGAGAGGACGGCACGAAGGTCGTCATGTGCGAGGTCCTCCGACTATGCCACTTTCCTCAGTGAAAACAATATTTCATTACATTTACATATTCTCACTCAATTTTCATATTTTCGCATTCTCACTGGGTGCCGAGGCGGAAGGCGGGAGGGGAGTCAAGTGGATCTTGTTGTGCCAGTGCCTGCGACGCCTTTTGTTTCCATTTTATGGTAATGCCGCCAAGTCCTTATTCCTTCCCGTACCCCCTTTATTTTTCTCCTTTTTTTTTCGCCTGACATTTTCCAACTCCCCCCCTGTCCCGCCCTCAAGTGTCGGTTCGCTCGCATTTCGTATGTCAGCATTTTAAATAGGCTTTTCATGTTCGAATTTTATTGTATTTTTTACGCTTTGCATTGGCCGCACTTCCCTCGGCTCGGCTCGGCTCGGCCCCGCTTTGTTTTATTTTATTTGAGTGTGTATTTTTGCTGCCAGGACCTGGGCCGAGGCCGGGGTCGGGGCAGGGTCCTCGAGTCGTCGCATTGCCATGTCCGCAGGCTACATTAAATTCCGCAAGTTGTATGCAAAGTCAGGCAGGCCGGCCTCCTGACTCTCAACTCTGGCCTGACTTTATTAAATACAAATATTTTCCTTGCGGGGGACAATTGTTTGGCACACGGAGAGGGGCTCATCCTCGCCCTCGTCCTCGGCTTCCTTGGCATGTATGTGGATCTTTGTCCTGACCACATCCCTTGAGCAAAGTCTGTGGCTGTCAAGGACAACACATACTACTTGCTGGAAGTGCAGGTTTTCTTTTACATCTCAAAAGTGTATGCGAAGATATTATTTCTTTTAAATTGGTTTCCTTCTGAGCGGGAGATACGACTGAAAGCTGCTGTCCAGAGAGGACACTATCAGATTCTAACGAAAATAAATAAATTAGCTTGCTAAAAATAGCACAGGACTTTCAAGAGGCTTGGCTTAAGTCATTAAAGCCTTAATTTGAGATTTAAACCTCCATAAGACATATTTTTTAAAAATCTACCGCTGATTTTTAAACATTTTCAGAAGAGATTTAAAACTTCCAAAAATGTGTATGGACTTTCATAAACTAATTTATTTTAAACCCAACAGCTTTGAGTACTTATCTCTTGAGTGCATTCCGCAGTCGTTGCCTTTCTCCGTTCCACAGGACATTTCCTTCCCATTTTTCCTGATTCCTGCCTTTTCATCTCTGCTTGTTGCTTTTTATTTAAAACAAATAAAATGCCCAAAGGCTTAAAAAACGACAACGTACAGCTGCAGATTCAGCAGGCCATCACAGATACACACCCACACAGCCACACAGCCACACACACATCATCAATGCGTTACAATCTCGCAAAGAAAAAATGAAATAAAAATACAAAAAAATTAAAGAGGAGGCAGCGATGCGTGCATGCGAACCCGGAAAAAATCGCAAGAGAAAATAACACAGAAAAATATATACATATATGAAATCGGGTGTGGACACTGTTGTTGGTTCAAGGAGGAGAGGCGCAGGGCAGGATGGAGGTGTCCTGCGGAGTTACCGTGTGAGAGTCAACGAATATTTCATTCGTCATAAAAACATTTTGCAATAATTTTTGCATTTCATCGGACCAACTGCTCACGGTTTATCCTTCTCCGCGTTGCCTCCTTCAATCCACCCCCACACGCTCTCATTTATCATTTTCAGCGGGAGAGATGAGCGAAATAAATAGCCAGAAAAAAGTTATTAAGTTTTAGTCAACTTTTTGAAGACAGTAAAATTTATTTTAAAAAGTTATTCAGAAATATATTTGTAAGATTTGAAATAATTAAAAAGTGTGTTGAAAAGTATGCTGTATTCCAGAATCCCTACTTGGTGCAGCATACTTTAAGGCATCTTTACAAGTTACAATTTTATTTTCTTAAAAATTCCTTAGGCTTTTTGACTTTATTTAAAAAAATAAAATAAATATATATACAAAATAAATAATTAATAAGTTATAAATAATAATAACGCAAATTTCCGCCGTTGAAATAATGATTAACTGGATTTTATACTTATGTAGCTTTATACTTATTTTATTTCTATGAAAAAAGTACCCAAAAATGTCTTGAAAATATCCTATATTGCCATCACTATCCAGAGGAACCCAGCGGGTCATAATATACACCAAAAATCGCAATGTACATAAGTAAGTGGAGGGTATGCAGGAGGGAGGGCAGCCAGAGGGGCAACAAGTGACAGAAGAAACAGAGACGGAGACAGAGTGTGTGAGTTTTATGTTTGGTTTATTCGGTTCTTGGGTTGGCTCGGATTGCTACTGCCACTGCCACTGCCACTGCCACTGCTGCTGCTGCGGTATTGCACAATAAACTTTGCTTCCTGGCAGCGCAATCCTTTATAAGCCACTTCACTTCACTTTGGCGAAACCGAACCTTTAACTCACTTCGCATTTCCTTATTTGCCGCCTCAGTTTGTTGGTCAGTGTTGCAGGATTTCTTCAAGTTCTCCTTCTACTCCTTCCTGAGCTTTCTCAGCTTCCTGTTGTTTTTTGCGTTTAACTTTTGCCTTAAAGCCCTCTTCAGTTGACCCCTTGTGACCCTTCATTTGATGCCTCAACGTTGCTTAAATATTCTCAGGTTTCCTGTCAGCTTGCGTGGGGACTTTAAAGCACAAAAAGTGGTATTTATTTTATTATTCAAGAAGAGGTATGGAGGGTATAGAAATATTCCTTCCCCTTGAGAGCTATAATTTAATGTTTATTTACTTAATTTATTGTCAACTATCAACATCCCAAGAGACTGAGAAGCATGAGTCACAGCAGCAGCCTCTGTCAGTTTCCAATAAATCCCATTATTGACCCCTAGTTTTGCCAGGCCAAGTTGGTAATGAGTTTGAAACCCAGATCCGGAACAAAGGCGCATAGGTGTGTCCCTCTGTCCCCGCCCTCTGTACCCTTAGTTCCTTTATCCCACACATGGTCTTCCCTATCTCATGCCAGTTATGTCCTTTGCTGTGTGTGTCCTCCTCGGCCGCCAGTGCAATTTGGCCCGAGTGCGTCCCAGATATGATCTGAATTGACACTCGGCCAGTGAAATTTGTGCCTAATTTGAGGCCTCAGCGGGAGCGAAGAGCTCGGTTCCTGTTCCTGTTCCACTCCTGCTTTCCTCTCCGATCTCTTCCTCTCGCTCTCCCTCTTTCTTCCCTTCCTTTGTGCCATGTAACATCTAAACAAAAGATTAGCTGCACTCACCAGGGAACTGCACTGGGAAAAATTAGTCTAGATGCTGCCTAAAGTGCTAGGAACTATTTATTTATTTTAATTTTTAGATTTATTGTTTTAGTGTCGAGAAGGATTAGTAGTTGCTTTTTGAAAATTAATTTTTCGTTTTCGTTTTTGGGCAAAAACGTACGTTTTCGTTTTTAGGTGCTCCGGTTTTCACAAACTTTTTGTCATCGCTGTGTTATCGGAACATTTAATAATTTCTTACTGCTCAAACTGCAGACTTTCTTGTTGTCTGAAGTAAGCAGAGTCCTATAATGTATTTGATTGTTTAAAGGGTTTGTTTTAAGCCAAAATATAAATTGTAATGAATTTTGTTTCATTCTGTATTAATTAAATATAATTTCTTTATTTCCTAATAGTACACAAATTTAGAAAATTATTTAAAAATGTATAAAGATTTCCCAGATTTAAGCCCACATCATATTACCATTTTTTTTTGAGTGCTCGGACCACACAATGGAAATGACACGAACTGCAGTCATCCAAGGATAGATGAAAGGAGGGAACAGGATAGAATCGGGCTCCGGGCTCCGGGTTCCGGGGACGGGGTAGCATGTGCACGCGTTTAATGGCAGCAAACACAACAGAGCAGAGAGCAGCGAGCAGCGAGCAGCTAGCAGCCGAGAGCCGGGCAAAAACAATTGTCAACAGACGTGGAAACGTGACCAACGAATTTTACGCACAATTTCACTTTATGCCAGAGTGTCCGAGAGTCCGGGGCTAACAAAGCCAGGCCGTGGCCCTTTGACAATGGCCAGCGCAGAAACAGAGTCGAGTCTCCTGGCCACCACATTTATTGTTTAGAGCATGGCCCAATCCTCGACCATTCGGGAAATCCAATTAGCCATTGACTCCGCGGCGGCTGTTGACCAGGAAGTTGAGCTGCTGCCTGGCTGCCGCGATCGCAAAATATGATTCATATTGCGCACTCTTTGTGAATTTACCTGACACTTGGCCATTCTAATCGCACGAGGTAATCGCCACTCAGGCTCAGTTGGAGGCGCCTCTCCTTTTGTTTTTTATCCACTTTGTTGCGAGTTTGGCCAGCCAGTCGAGGCATCGAGGAAGAGAAGTTTTGACTTATGTTCCGCGGTATCGCTGGCTTCCTCTGCGATTGCCGATAATTGCCAAGAAGGCACCGTCTTTTAAGAGTCAATGGGCAATGGCTCATGCCTCATGCCTCATGCCTCAAGTATCCGCAAATGGAAACCGCAGTAGAAGTTCCTGGGTTCGTCGACACTCTATGGTTATTGATGAAGGAGTTGTGGGAGGAAGTTCGCCTGGTTGTGCGTGGAATGGTCAAGTGTCGAATGGGTTACTAAGGATTGTGGAGGGGAGCTGAGCTTATGGAGCTATGGTATGGATCGTAAAAATGTTTGAACTTCTAGGAATTTGCAAAATGTGATGCCGGAAAGAGTTATTAATGATTGGCCAGGAAAAAAAGGCATGATCTTAAAGAAAATAAACTATCATTTGATAGGAAAATATTATAAAAGAAATAATCTCATTGAACTTAAATAAATTTCCTATAAAAATCATATTTAGTAATAAATTTCACACCTAATTCCAGCTCACTATGATTCCCAGAACTTCAAGAAGTATCTAGCTACCCTCTAATCCCATTTGATAGCTAATTCAGTTTAATGTTTCTCTTCTGGAGCATACATATCTCCTCGCATTGATGGCTTGAAATTTCACCTTGAGTCGCGCTCCGTCTGTCTGTGGATTTCCATTGCAAATGTCACCAGTTTCTTGCCCCAGCTGCTCCCCTCGCAATCAGCTCTCGCATGTCCAACTTTTTGTGGCAACACATGTTTCCCATTAGCCAATAGAAGAGGAAAATATATATATATATACAACATATATCTGTAGGAAGAGATGGAAAAAAAGGAGAAAAGTTTCACTGCCCGCCGTCGCTGTCGTCTCACATTTCAGAGTCGCCGCCGACGACCGTCGACCGACAATGAGATGTGCTATGCCGCCGTCCGTAGTTGTTGTTGTTAATGATGATGTTGACACAACTTGTTAACAGAATAATTTATGCGACACTGACTGGCCAAATGCTTTAAAAAGAAGCAAAAAAAAAGCCAACAAAAACAAAGTTAGGAGCAGAGCGGAGGAATCTATTGCATATTTAATGACAACGGCACGAGAGGAATAGCATCTTTCCTGTCCGGAATCCGGATGCGCGTGCTGAAACTGAAGCTGAGACTCCGAGAGCCAGGGTAACTGGAGATCAAATTAAGAGCCAGAGCCCACAGAGCCCAGAGCCCGGGATGGACTTCAGGGCTTTCCTGGATTTTCCGCCTGCTTTTTGTCATTTGTCAACGTCGCCAGCTTCAAGATTTGAGCCAAGCTGCAGCCTCGGCTTCAACTTCGAGTGTAAAAAATGATAAACGCATTCGCTTATGATGTGTAGAGCTTTCATAAATCATGCTCTTCAAAGTGGCCAAGAGATCGGGCGAGAGGGAGGGGGCAGGGGGCAGGGAGCTGAGGTCAGAGGTTGCCACGCGACAGCCGCCGCCGTCGCCTGGACAAACAAGTGTCGCTCTTGGCTCCACACTGAAGCTGGTGATGGAGAGTGGAGTGGCTTTGGAGGACTCTGAATAGTTCCGGCGATTTATGACCACCAACTGGGTCACCAACTAGTCAGTGGAGCAGGAACAGGAGCTGTAGTTAGAGCTCTAGTTGGAGCTAGAGCTGGAGCCTTCACTTGCTGTTTCAGTTGAGCAGCGGAAGTTGGTTAGGTAAATGACAGGAGAATGTTAAAGTACTTTGACCGAATTTCCACAGCTCAGGGCGTTTGTTTAGGGCGAAGGTCCTTTTTTGGAAAATATGTGAGAGAGCTTAAGATGTTAGAGGAAGTTTTGGAACTATTCTGGTTAAGATTCTGACTGTAGTTTATTTCAAATTCTATAAATGTCTTGAATATTTCCAGTTTTTGGAATAATTATGATTATTAGATTCCTAAATTTAATATAAAGCCTTCTCAATATCAATATATTTCCTTTCCCTCCCTCCTCTTTAATACTTCCATCCAATTTATTCCATAATTTAATTTTGAGAAACCCCAAACGCTTGCTTGTTTATTGCCTCAACATTATCCACCCCCGAATAAATCATTAATTGCTCTAATAAATCGACTCCAGACTTCCTATTTTAACTCTCGCAAGTATGCCGCATAATGCTGTCCATTTCTAGACCATATATTCGGCTGTTAAAGTTTCGCTTTCAACCATTATTCAGCCCCTGCTCCTCCCTCATTAAATGGCCGATGGAAATGCCAATCGATATTCGTCAGCAGGGCGTTCTAATAATGTGTTCAACATGTCAGCCAAGTGCTTATATCCGAGGGGTTGGAGTTGGGAGCTCCTCCAGAGTCAACAATGGTCAATAGAGCCCCACTTCCCACCTCCCCGGCCCTGGACTGCCACTTATGAAATTGAATGTAAACAAAATGAGCGACTCGACTGCAGCAGAGCTTAGTCCGGTCCGAGTGTCGGGGTGACAATGTCCCCCAAGAGTAGGACTAAAGCTCCAACCCAACGTCAGCCCAATCGCAATCCCCCCCCCCCAGTGTTGACTGACATATCGGCGCCAAGCAGGCAATTAACATGCGATTGTCATAAATTTACTCGGTGCACAGATTATTAAACATTCATAAAATAAATTACCCAGCCAAAGTGCATAAATTCTGAATTGATTTTAACGCATTGTCCGAGACAAAGGAGGGTCCTCCGCAGCGTCGTCCGAAGGAATCTGGTTATTGAATTATAACGATGTCGTCGTCGGGCAGAGGGTGGAAATGGCCGAGGGAAAAAGCATAAACATAAACATAAATTCCTTCAAAGTCTTCGAGCGAAACAACAATTGCATAGAAATCAATTTCAGAAAAGCGTTCAAGGGTTAAATTCCTAGAGGGGGGAGCAAATAAATTTTGTAAATGCAGCGCAGGGAAGCCCCACAGATCAGGGGGGGAAGATGCCCGTTTTATGGCATTTGTGGCTTGTCGCAGGGGTTGAAACAACAGACTTTTCCATAGTTTCCTGCGGTTCGGGAGGGGAAATGTGGAGAGACGACCATCAGCTTGAGTGTACCAGCCGTTAGGAATGGAATAGTTATTGATATTCCAACATAAAATACTTATATATATATCAAGGCAAAGGGAGTGCTTTGAAGGGTCTTAAGCTTCAGCCGGATCTCTGAATCATTGAATGTTTTTTATTTGTTCTTTGGAAATAGTTTTTCGAGTGATAACCACTAATTGAGGAAAGCTTTGATAGGAGTTTTCGGGTTTTAGCATGAGAAAAGAAGAAAAGAAAATGTCCGATTTAACATTCTACTTTTTCCAAAAACGTGTCGTGATGAAATATTATTAAATATCTATTTGTGTTCAGACAAAGAATAAATCTTCTAACATCTAAGTTCTAAAATAAATTAAAAGAAAATAAAATGTGACCTACTCTCTTGCCAAAAATGTGTCGTAATGGAATATATTTAAGCTGCGATTCGTGTTCAGCCAAATAAATTACATTCTTAATTCTAGAACAATTTTTCTAAGCTACGATTCGTGTTCAACAAAGAAAGTTCTTTTGCAAAATCAAATCTGTAACTTATTATTATTATTTACAACTTAAATTTTAACATATTTAAATAAGTAAATTACTTAAAATATTGGCAGTCACATGACTTCGTACATCTGCTTTGTCTTGGAATTAATTTAAATAAGCAATACTAAGCGTGTTGATAGAAACCAAACCATTTAAGCCCGGGATCAAGTGGAATGGCAGATAACCCTACAATGGCCAAAGCTCCTGCGCTCCAAAGTGATTGCATTTTCCGCTAACTGCATTACACTCGCCTCCGCCCAAACTCTAAGCTGATAATTTGGGCCAGAATATCATTAGGAATTCCCTTTTCAGGGAGCCATATCCCGGGGCTTAATGCGGCTGCATTCGCACACAGGCAGGGAGCCAAGAAGGAAAAAAGGCGGGATCCCCCTCACTCTCTCTCTGATGTGAAGTGAAATGAAATTACAAGGAACCAACTGAATGTCAATGTCCTCCCACAAGAAAGCCCTGCCCTGCTCCTTGTGCTGCTCCTCCTCCTTCTCCACCTCCTTCATGCAACAGAAACAAAGACCCGGAGCCCAAACGGAATGTATATACAGCAGTATGTACAAATATATATATTTTTTATGACATTGCTGACAATTTATGATGCAAATTCCTCACCCAAAAGAGCCGAAGACTGAGCGGCGATGGAACGAGCAACCTCCGACAAATTGTCGAGAAATTGCATAAAAATATATATAAAAGGCCAAAAAAAAAAACACTATACTATATATATATATGTATGTATGTGTGTGAAGAGAAAAAACAAATTGTTATGCTGAAATCTGTAATCTGAAGTAGTTGCGGATGCACTCGAGAGATATTTATGGGAGCGGGAGCAGGAGCAGGACAAGGAATAATAAAAAAGAGGGACAACACACACACACACACACACACACACTACACTCCCTGGGCAAAAGGGCAAAAGCTGAATGCAGAAATTGTTTTATTCCAGCTTTTATTATTTTTGTTTTACTTTTCTGTTGATTCATCAGAAATAAATTGAAATATTCTTGTTGACAAAACCAGAGCACTCGCACTGGACGCAGAGCGAGAGGAAGAGAGAACTTTTTGCTGTTTGCTGCCATTGGATGATTTATTTAATTTACTAAAACTAACACAACATGGAAAATATTTGATAATAAAATCACGTTCACACGCTTACGGCCACAAATCAATTGGTGCCACCAGAAAAAGTCGAGCCCCGAACCCAAAGTTCATTATAAAATTCAGTTGGCTTTCATTTTTTTCATTTTTATTGGAGATCCCAAATTCGTGGAAAGATGAGGACTCATGGGTATCTCCGCCTAGCCTTGGGGGTCACCTAAATCCAATATTTCAAATCCATGCCGAATCGAGTCCCAATCCATTTGCGATTCTTTCAACTTGTGCGGTCTCTTTTTTTCCGCTTAATGCGACAGTGTTTCATTTAAAAAGTCACACAAAAACAAACACAACTGCGAAGGCAAACAACAATTGGTAGCATAATATTTATGGACATTTTTAAATAAATACCCCTGGACCATTTTTGCTATTTCAACGGGACAATAATAGTCCGTCAGCTGGTGGCTAACCACAACAAAATGTCAGAGGAGAAAGAGCGCTATTAACTAAACAAAACAATGACCTTGTTTTGTGTTAAAAAATTATATTGATTGATAGGGAAAAGGGCTGACTAATATATAGGAAGGAGGGTAGTAATAAAACAAATATATCTAAGTTAGGGAATAAAATAAGGATTATTTTTATGGAAAAAACCATCCGAAAATTACAGAAAGACAGTCAAGTAATAAACTAAAAATATAGATAGATAAATATACATTTAAATACCTAAATATCGAATAAATATTGATAGCCTTTACCTTTTTCTCTGCTATTTTTAAAATATTTTTTCCCACACAACCGCCGCCAATAAAGTTACCAATTTCAAGCCATATGACTATAATATGGTTGTATACACGGCTTTTGGCTCTTAACTGATTTCCATTTCGTGCATATATGTACATATATACGCATATATAGTATGAACCCAAAATGCGGCTCACAAGCTGTTATGAATTTTTATTGACTGGTTTGTGCGTTAAGGAAAAAATTAATTTATCGCCTTCGTGATTGTTCAAATAAAAGGCCCAAAAATCGAAATCGCTGATCGAAAAAATGGAGAGAATTTCGGGGCCAGGTTCTCGTCACCATCGTCACCATCATCGCATCATACATCGCCATCGACATGGACATGGAAATGTCAGAGAAGGAAGGAAGGGAGCCCAACGCGCTGCCTGAATTTAAATGGACAAATTAATTGCGTTTGTCAGGGGCCTGCGGACAGGTTCTGGCCATTGCAGCGACGGCAACAAACTCAAACGGCCGAACAAAGAATTAATTGGTTTTTGGACACTGGATGAAATATATTTAATTTAGGCTTAATGCCGCACAGAGATTGCATGTTAGTGTGCACTGGCAGTGCACTGCACTCCTGCCCTCCTGCTCTACGTGTCTCCTTACAGGTGTCAATTTGGCATTGAATCATGACCGGGAATATTTATGTATATCTCTCTATCTGTGCGCGATCGTTTTGGCCATCAAATACCCATTAAACAGTAGACCATTATCCTGCTTGATGAGGGGAGAATCTCCATAAAGGATCGGGGATCGCGTATAGCAGACCGCAGGCGATCGTGCGGCTAGGCTGGTGATCGAGAGGATCGGGACATAAATTATCACTTGGGTCTTAAATTCAACAAAGTTGGGTATAGGTGCAAGTACACTTGGGGAAATTTATGTAATTTATTTAAATATCCCTAAAAATCATACAATAATAGTAGAAGAATAATTGTATTATTTGAGTTTATTAAAAACTGGTTACTTCTTTTTTAAATGTTCTCTAAATATATTTATAGGTACTCTATGCATTATTAATATTTACATTTAAATAAATAATATATGTATTTCCCCGAGTGTTATATTCTATTCCCTGGGTTCTGGGTTCCCCCTCACTTCTTTGTCCGATCTGAGCTGACAGTTTTATTGTGTCGCCTTTTCTTGAATTAATTGAGCCGCCCCTCGGTTTCCAAATGAAGTCGTTGTCGCTGTCTCGTTTCCAAGGAATGTCGTGAGGACGGATGGATTCCCTGCCAGCATCATCCTCTCCTCCACCTCCACAGGGAGAACCCCCGAGGACAGGGTAGAGATGTGAGCAGAAGACCACACATCGCGATGGAGACACACGCAACTCCCCTGACGAACCCAAAAAATACAAAACAGCATTCCCTAACAAATTGCTTATTCTCTATTTATTCGGCCTGCGGGCGATCCGTTGCCAATTAATTATAATTGATTAGCGATATTAACGAAAATTATAATGATTACGATTATTCGCTGGAATTGCACCCGCAGATACGTAGATACATGTTATATTCACAAAAGATATTTTAACAGGCCAACGAAAGCTGAAAACTAATCGGTTTTTCTGATATGATAAACGACTTAATTGCGGCTTTCAGCGAGAGCCATTGGGCATTTCAAATTATTAAATATTTGACATGTCTGGTGGGTAAATATTTTAAGCGGCTTAAATGACGTTTTAAAGTAAACACAATGTACATACATAAAATATATATATAAGTAGTATGTATGTACATAAGGGGGAGATGTAGAATGGGCAAATAATAATTATGAGGCGACTTTATAATATTTGTCTTTTAGGCATCACTTTTTAAGAAGTGTTTGTATTTTCAACACTTATTTTGAACACTTATTTTCAATACTTTTTTCAATTCTTCCAATATATATTCTTAGTATTTTTAAATTAAAATACTTTCCTTTAAATTCTAATCTTCAATATTAATTTTCAACACTTATCTCCCATACTCAATTCTAAGACTAATTTTCTTTAATTATTTTTCCATCCTGTCTTCAATTGCAATACTTATTTATAATAATTGATTAGCGATAGTCACATAACTGACAGTAATGTCCAAAAGTTAGTTTCTTCAAATCAAAGTGGCCCTTGTAATATTTGCAGCAGCTGTCAACGTTTCCTTTCAAATATTTTCCACATTCACTTCGCATTTTCCAGGCATTACGTTCGGGATTTATCGTCTTAATTTTTACTTTTGGAAATATTAACTTTACCATGGGTCGCAGTCGCTCGGATAAGGGTCGTTCTCGCAGTGATCCTCCATCGCCCCGCCATCGCCCCACGCGCTCCACTCCGATTTACGTGGTCAAGTCGCGCTCGGAGCGCCGATCAGGACGTCCTCGCTCGTCCTGGGACATTCCGCCGGAGGGCTACGCCCACCTGACCCCCATCCAGTACAAAGCGATGCAGGCCAGCGGACAGATAGCCTCGCGCATCCTGCCGGAGATGCTGCCCACGGGCGAGTCGGCCGCCATTGCCATGGTCACCCGCCAGGCACGTCGCCTGTATGTGGGCAACATTCCCTTTGGAATCACCGAGGAGGACATGATGGCGTTCTTCAACAATCAGATCAAGGCCTTGGGACTGAACGCGTCCCAGAATGGAGACTCCAATGCGGTGCTGACGTGCCAGACCAATCTGGAGAAGAACTTCGCCTTCCTCGAGTTCCGGTCCATGGAGGAGGCCACGCAGGCCATCAACTTCGATGGCATCAACTTTCGCGGACAGAACCTGAAGATCCGACGACCCCACGACTACCACCCGGTGGCCTCCGTTGCCTGCAACGATGACGTCAAGCCCCTGGTCACCACCACCGTGGCCTTTCCTCCTATTGTGGCCACTTCCATGGTCCCCAGCACCATCTCCACCACTGTTCCGGACTCGCCGCACAAGATCTACATCGGAGGTCTGCCCCCGTGCCTGGAAGAACCGCAGATCAAGGAGCTGCTGCTGTCCTTCGGTCAGCTGCGGGGCTTCAATCTGGTCAAGGACACGGCCACGAACCTGAGCAAGGGCTACGCCTTCTTCGAGTACGTGGACACCACGGTCACAGACCAGGCCATCGCCGGCCTGCATGGCATGCAGCTGGGGGAGCGCAAGCTGGTCGTCCAGCGTTCCCTTGCCGCCTGCAGGAATGGCCCCACCGGCCAGCCGGTGCCTGTCCTCCAGGTGCCGGGACTGAACGCCTCCTTCCTCACGGGCGGCACTCCCACCGAGGTGCTCTGCCTGCTCAACATGGTGCTGCCCGAGGAGCTGCTGGACGACGAGGAGTATCAGGACATTCGCACCGACATCAAGGCGGAGTGCGTCAAGTATGGCGAGGTGCGCAGCCTCAAGATCCCACGGCCCATCGGCAAGTCGAAGCAAGCCACGGCCCAGGGCTGCGGCAAGGTCTATGTCCAGTTCGAGTGCGTCGAGGACTGCGAGAAGGCCATGAAGGCGCTTACCGGGCGCAAGTTCAGCGGTCGCATCGTGATGACCGCCTTCTACGATCCCGAGAAGTATCAGGCTGATCAGTTGCAGTGAAGACTTCTGCTGCTACATTATATATAAATATATGTTTAATCATCCTGCTTAAGCTGCTGCGACCTTGAACGTCGAGTCTTTCCCTCTTGTCAGCTGTTGATGTGGGGCCCAGGGCCCAAGGCCAGCCTGCGATAACGAACATAATCCCTGGCACAGGGAAGCGTTCTCCTCCTTCGCTCTCCTTATTGTTTTATCTCTGTTGTGATATCATCTGCTTAATGCCAAAGAAATCGCTTTAAGTTATCTGGAGCTGGAGCTGGGATGCCGGGACACGCCCTCCCTTCCGCCCTCTGCTCCCTCGAAAGGGTGCCCGGGATTCAATTAGGCAAACCGACTTAAGCTGCAATCCTTAAAGCTGCTCAAAAGCTGACACCTCCTTCTGCAGGTCCATGTCCTCCTGCTCCTCCACCTTCATGGGATTGGGATTGGGACTATCCTTCTCCTCCTTCTTTTGCTTAATTAAAATTTTAAACTTTACGCTTTATCGCCGGCATTTCTCGAGCATATTCACACCTTCTGGCTACCTTCTTCTACCTTCTGCTTATTATGGAGCAGGCCCCCGGGTAATTCCTTAATGCCCTTTCAATGGAGAAGCTTCTTCGACGGCCTCTTATCTCGCCGCACGGCGAACGGTTGCATTTTCTCAGGTTTCACATCTACCGAGAAAAGGAGGAGAGCATCCGCTTTGGGTATTTTCTTATCTCGGGATTTTGGTCATTCGCTCGACAGCCGATCATCAATACTCGAACGCTTAATGAAATGGTTGATGCACTGCGCGAAAGGGGGAATTTTCAGGGGATTTTTGAAATAAATGTGGAACGTTTGTACTCGCCTTGGGCATCCCTGTTCTACAATATATTTTGGTTAATACACACAATGTTTGGGTCTACTTTCTTAAATTCCAATTACAAGTTCCCTTAAAGTACCTCGAATTTCTTCAAGTCCATCTATAAGAGCGTTGAAAGCCCAACTCAAGCCCAGTCCGAACGATTTATCAGTGGCAACGACGACCACGAACTAAACGCTTTATCGAGACTTTGGAGATTGTGCCAGGAAAGAGGAGAACCGGTGAGCACAGAGTGGAACCATGCAGAACCTGAGTAGAGTGGACTCTGTGTGTGGACACAAATTAATTCAACGCCTTGGATCTTTGTCATTTACCGGAGAGAAGTATTTACTGGGGTATCTCTCGCTCTGAAGGCCAACTCTTTCATTCCCTCTGCTCCCCAAAATGAAAAGAAACAGACTTCTTTCGAAGCCGCTGCCCTGTCCCAGGGAAATCAATGCCTCGATGGGTAATTAATAAACGCCCATAAAGATACGGATACAATAAAAATTCCAAACCTGGCTCAAAAGGGTTCCTCTTTGATACCTCTCCTCTTCGTTGATTTTTATGATCTGGCAGCTGCGCGCTTTGGGGATTAACTGGATTGACTTCTAATCTCTCCGGCCCCCGAATCTTGTCAAGCGACGCTCCTCCGCCTGTGTCCGAGGTTAGGGTCTGGGATGTTAGGTAATCGGGAAATGAAGCAATCAAAGCCACAGTTGAGTGAACCCTCCATCGGGTTTCTATGCATTTTTAATTGCATTCTCATCTCATTTCATTTGAATATGATGTAGTAGATAATTATTGGGCTCCTGCCAGAACCACGCCTCCTTCTGTGTGAAGGGAAACTATTGTTAAATGACTTCTTTAACCCCTTTAACCCCTTTCTTCCCCCCGATGATAACTCCATTTGGTAGCAGAAGCTTGTTCTTTTTCTGTTTCTGTTTTTTTTATCGCATCCATCACTTGATTTGTGTATCTCGTGCTATCCAGCTTAATTAGTGGGAAGACTCTCTTAGGTGGTTCCACTAATGATAGTTTAGGGGGACGAGCACTGCATAAATTTGCCAAAGATACCGAGATACTCCTATCAGTTGAAAGGTTCCAATAAAAATTTGTTCCTTCTAATGATCAAGATAGGCATCGTCACCCCTCCCCCGCATGTGTGTGTTCAATTTGTAGAGATTTCATTAAGATAATCCAGAGCGAGCGAGCATTTAATGAAGTAGCCTGCGAAATCGCCAGTTAATCTTTCGAATATTTAAATATCAAAAATCAAGCAATCAGAAATGAGAGAGAAAAGAGAGTAAAGTTCTAAAGTTGTACCCTTTTGAATTCAATTAACCAGAACCTGTTGCTTTGTTTGGTTTTAACCCCGCCGCCTTTCAATTCACATTTCCGGTTCCCCAAAAAACAAAAAATAAAAGTAAGAAAGAATAAAGAGACGATGCCAACACAAAACATGCAAAATAAAATCAAATAAACAAATATTGTTGTGCAGTTCAGGCGAATTTGTAATTTCCCCTTCATAGTCAACAACAAAAGGCTAAAAAACAAATTACCAGCGAGAATAATTTCACCGAAATTTCTGCTTTAGGGGGATGGCTGGTAGCTCGCATCTCGGATATCGTGGGCGATGGGTGGTGGTGGCAGTCCCATTCCCACACCCATTCCCGGCTGTCATTGCCATTCCTGCCGCCACTCCTCCATGTTCCACGTCGCTTCGTTAATGGCAGCGCAATTAATTCGAGCAAATCGTCTGTGAACCCTTTTTATGACCTCTAAGAGCCCCGGTTCACACCGCTCAGCCCTGCGTCTCCTTGCTCAGATAAAAATTCATTAAACGACATCATTGGAGAGCTTTGTTTCGCTTTGAACTGTTTGCCGGGCGATAATAAATGCGGAATAGGAGCGCGAATGCCAAAAAAAAAAAAAACAACGAGTGCTCTTTAAATGCTTTTGGAGTTTTTCTTCATTTTTTGTTGGTCGAAAATTGTTTGGGTTTTATTTGCCTAAACTGTTGAATGAGCTACAACGAGAGAGCAAGTAAGGGAAATCCTTTATTTGGGAGGTTCTAAATTTAGAAGGGTTTATTTACATTTTATTTCAGACTTCTTGGAGGTCGAAAATTAAGTTTATTATTTTTTTTATATATTTAAGCCCAACATCTGTCAATAGAAAATTCATAAAGATAGCTATTAAAGAGACTTTAAATCAGTTAGAGAGATTTCTTAAGGATGAAGAGCTTTCTGAGCTATTTTCATTCGATTTTATATTTATTTTTGTGGTATTTAAACCCTTCATCCTAAAAAGAGAGAGCGAGTAAAGGTAGTAGGTTTTCTTTTAGTAAAGACTATCTACAGATTTTAGATTGATTTCAAAGTGTGTTCTCACTTTTTGAGAGGTTCCTAAATAAGTTGCATTCGATTTTATATATATTTTCCTTCGTTTCTGAACCCTTTATCTTCGGTTTTTGATAGATTTCTTTTTACTCTCTCAATTTTAAAGAGTTTTCTAAGCAAGTTGGATATTTTCTTTGTTTTTATCCTGTAAACTGCATGCAGCATAATAAATCTTTTCTGCCCAAAGACTGTCCTGAAATAGTACCATTATGCCGAACCCATTAGCTGGCTATTCAACTCGCCGGAGAGCACATTGTTACACGATTATTCCGCTGATCTATTACGCGGCTCAAGCACCATTTGTCTCACCGAACTCTTACACAATTCCGGAGTCCGAAATCAGAAATTCGAATAACCAAGTTCGAAGAACCCATTTGTGGACACCCTACTGCGACGGAAAAGTGGGAAAAACAAAAGGAGAAGCGGTGGCGGTGTGTGTGCAACTGAATGGGAATGGGTTTTCCAGGGACCAACGCGAAATAACCGGCGAGCCGAGAGAACGCCTTTAATGAGGGTCATAAAATCAAGCGCCAGGCCTGGCCTCAAAAAAAGAAATAAAGAAAAAGAGAGAGCACAGACCCAGACGGATAATCCAAAACTAAAGCAACCTGAGACGGTGTAACAGGTGAGGAGATAGCAATGAAATTATAATGCAGATTATGCGAGCGGGGAGGCAGGCAGGCAGGCAGCCAGGTAGCCGAACGTGGCCTAAAGGACACCTAAGTGACCGAAAAAAGCTGACGATTTAAAGGAAGCAAGCCGTTTCGTACCATTTAACCATTTTCCGTCGCCCATTCAGGCTTTGATATTTTGCCGCAAAAACCTTTTAAATCGTTTGTTTGGGAATTACTGAGGCCCAGTCGGATTCTCATTCTGTTCTGTGTCGCCGCCGCCGCCGCTTCCCTATGCAAATGCGTGTCAACTTTGACCCCAAGTGAGGCCGAAACGCATAATCCAGAAGAGCGGAGCTGCGGAGGCAGCGAAACAATGGGAAAACACATTTTAAGCTGCTCGAAATGCTCGAAATACTCGACTTTTTCGACTGCCTCGTCACTTCGCCCGCGTCCCTCGCTGACATAATCCAAACTAAATGTCCGACTTAATTTTGTTGTTCAAACTGTCCTGTTTCTGGGACTTCTGGCTTCTGGCTGCACTGTGGAAAAGTCTGTGGCAATCAAGAAGGTATTTTAAATAAAATAAATCGGGGCTTGGAGAAATTGCTGAGGTTAATTAAGTGTGTAAAGTTTTNGCTCTCTGGAAGCCACTTGCTCTTTGCACACTCTCTCTGCCACGCTTTTGCCTGGAATGTACAAGCAATGACGATTAAGAGAGAAACAAAAGCAAGAGAAACAAAATGAGATACTCATAATAATTTCCTGGTTTCAATTATTCATAATTTCCCAACATATTTTATTGCTTTTTTTTGTGTACAAGCAAAGACTATATAATAAATAAATAATTTTTGGTACTAGTATGAAAGAGGATTGTTATACATATATTTGTTTTTAGATCTGTAAGCTGCTCTTTTTACTAACCGTTTTCTTTTTATAAAAAATAAGTCGAACATCTATATCCATTGATTGACTTAAAATCACATCTACATACATATGTACATTCGATTTGCCATTATGGTAATTGATATTGTTTTAACCTTTTGCACTTGGTCGCTTCAATACACCTTTCATTTCCTATTAATAAGATACTTATCGTGTGTCAACACAACATCGCCGTGCATATTTTTCCCGCATATAAAGTATGAGTCCATGTCCCACTCCTTGACTCCCTGACTCCCTGCTGCCACCTGTCACTTCCTTGATGACCGACACAACTACTGCCGGGAATGCGTTGATTCCACTTCGAGGGTATTTATTTATATATGTAAGTGCAGATTACATATCCATGTACTTGGAAGGGCGGCCGTGTCAGCACAGTTCACTGGTTCACTGACCTTTGGGTCCGGGTCTATTCAGGGCCCTCTTGGCCATTCTTTTTTTTTCCTATCTTTTTTTGCCGTGTAACGCTGCTCAGGAACTCGGCAGATCCCGCCCACTGATGAATGCTGCTCCGGAGGAGGAGGAGGAGGAGCAGAAGAGTCTCATCTTCATTATTCTGCCGGCTAGCATTTGTCCTGGCGTTTGTTTGGATTCTGGCGCTGGTGCAGGGCCACGCCCCCCGCGCCTGTCAGCCCAGCAACGCAGCATCGCAGCACAATTCAACTTCAACTTTTGATACTCATCTGAATTTGCATTATTTTCTTTTGCCGCTGTTTACGTTGATTCTGATTTTAATCTTTCAACTGCGCTGGGCTCAGCTCTATCCTGCCCTGCTCTCTCTTCTTCTCTCTGCTTTGCTTTATTTAGTTTGAAATATTTTTTGCCTCGTCCGATTTACTGTTGATATGTACCTGTCCCCGTCCATCCCTGGAGATGGTTGCGTGACACGCAGGCTTCACAAGAAGCACGAGAGACGCGAAAGCTTTCTTTGGTTTTTAGGGTTTAAGGCATACACGCACATTTTTTTAGTGCATTTGTGTGCAAATAAAAAGACCTAAGCGTCAGCTTCTGCAATTCGCTGCCCGACAATGACAGTCTTGCCAATAATCAGCTGTCGTTTATAGCTGGGCAAGCCAAGAAGAATAAATTGCCTTTTTTATTGAGCAGATCTAGCTTGAAAATGGATATGTTGGCCACACTGGACGCAGCCTGAGTCGGCCGAGCAGCGACCCGCAGGTAGACGAAGCACATACACTGTATGTGAGTCGACTGCGCTGCCCGAAATTGTTTCCTATGCACGGTGCATAGGACGCTGCCTATCCCTGATTTAAGGGGTTTCTGCAGGTCTTAGTTACTGATTAAATAAATATTATTCAACTTGTAAACTTCACTGACTAACTAGTTAATTTTAATATACATTTAATAGGTGTATTATTTTGGTATGTATTTTAATGTATGAGAAGTAACTCAAATATATATTAAACAACTCCCATGACTTAAAAGAACTCCCATCCCTATGTCCAGATGAACAGGTTTCATTTCTTTTGTTTGTCGCGACTCTGCAGCTTCCAACGCACCTTGCTTCGCTCTTTTTCTCTTTTTTGCTCCCTTTCCACTGCAGTCATTCATTCCATTCGAATGAGACGGGAGTTGGGAAAGAGAAAAGTATCCTAATTGGTATTAAAATTGATGTTATTTTATTTTACTTTATTTTTGTTTACCCGCCCATGCCGAGGCATTGTATTTCGATGCCTTGAAAGCTAGAATGGTACCGCATTTGTCTTGCTTTTTATTCAAATTGCATTTTAAAAACAAAAGGCGGACTGGAGGGGAATCGAGAGCTGCGATTCGTAACCCGAGAAAAATCGTACCACTTTGGGCAAAACGCATTTTTCAGATTGCATCGCAGCGCCGATCGATGATATTCGAGATTAAAATCGAAAAATAAACAGAGAAAGGCTTCTGTTGTCGTCCCTTCAGATGCCACTGTCCGATATATGTATAACCTTTGCATTTTCTCGTATTTCTTTTCCCTTTTTTATCGTTTAATTTCTCTGTTTTTTCTTGTTTTTTGTTACCTGAATTTTATCTCTTGTTTGGCGCTCGGATTTAATGGGGAATTATGGAGGAAAAATGGGAAATGCTCTGTAGGATTAAATTTAAATGTGGCCACTTACACGTAATTAAGTTCGTTGCACTTTATTTAAATATATATTCTGAATATATATGTATATGTGTATAGACGTTGCCCGGCGATATGAAAAAATAATTAAGCTGCCAATAAAACTGCATTAAAGGTGCAAAGAAATTCGCACTGATGATAATTATGGAAAGCGGCTTAAATTCCTTTAAAGTGTCGCGAATTCCCAGTGTAAAAATGTATGTCGTAGGTCAGTTCGCATAAGGTTTTTTGGTTAACATAGCTCCGAAAACTGTGCAACGGATTCCACTTCCCCTTGCTGTGTGGATTTTGTTACTCCGAATAGGTTACAGTGGTTCATTAATTGAAAACTATGTTACCAGGCTATATGTAGTTGTACTTAATTAATAATATAATTAAACAAAAAAAAATTATTAGCTTCAAATTAGCACTAGCCCCCTTATAAGGGTTTCCTAAAACAATATTTTTTGTTTATACATTTTAAACATAATCCCCTTCCTGTAATGTTAATAACGGCTTTCATTTCGGAGACCTTATGTTATATTCTCTTCTCTTTACATATCTCTCAAAATGAGAGCTCTTTTAAAAAAATTAGAGTTTTTGTGGAAGTTGTTTATGTTTGTGGCTTCTTTTTGTTTGTGGAACTCTTTTAAAATGTATGTCATTTTGTGGCTAATGTTAAGATAGCACAATCTTTATTTATTTGTTGCTTAAATAATATATTAATCAGGCAGAAAGTTGTGAGAAGAGAGAAATGTTGGTGAAAGTAACTTAAAGAAAATACAAATTATAATGTAGCCAATTTGATTAAAAAGCAAATATTGCAATAACATTTATACAAACAGTGTGAAGATTAAATTTATTTCATGTGGTTTTTATCATAAAAGCATTAAAAATTTCGCCTTTTCAGTTTACTTTAATATTCAGACACGTCTTTTATGTTTAATAATAAAAGTTATTAAACATAAAATTAATATCTCCAACTAACAAGTTAAAAAACTAGTCCAGTCTATAGCTTAGTATACACCATATTGAACATTTGTTTAGCTAAATACATTATTATTTTTTCTTCAACATAACGTATAAGTATTAGATATTAGAATTTCTTAAATTGATTTATAGTTGGACTTAAAAAATCGTTCAAAATCTGTCTACAGTGGTGTAACATTAAATCTCCTTCTTGCCCATATTAACAGACGTTCCACACACGTACCACACACTGCTGCTCTCTCTTGTAGGCGGCGCCTGCGCATTTGGATAACATTCGCTCACGCACCGCTAACATAGCATCCACACACACATGCCATCCCCGCGATTCGATTCATAAATTCGGTTCAGTACTGCCGAGAGAGAACACAGGCAATTGAGAGAGGAGTCACGGAATTACATATGTTCCACTGTTATGTTATGTTACTTAACATTGACGAACCGCCTCGTTCAAAAACCTCGAATGCTTTTCCATCTCCAGTTCAGTGTTGCCGAGAATTTCAAGCGTTGTGGTTACCGGAAAAGCGAGGCGCGCGTTTCGTGTCGCGTTCAAAATAAATTAGTGTTCGATCAGAGCGTGTCGCGTGCGCCGTTGTTAGTGAAAGAAAGGCAAAGATCCCAAAAAAAAAATATCCACAAAAATAGCACAAATAAATCCAAACCAAAAGAAGTGACGAAAGCAGAAAAAGATAAAGATATAAGCTAGATCCTTCGTTCGTTCGTGTTTCGTTCACTCGTCGCGAGTTGTGGCCACTTCGTGAGAGAAACTCTAAGCGAGAAATCAAGCTTTTATGACAGCCCAAAAAAAAAAAAAATATCTAAAAAAAATCACAAAATAATTACCAAGTTTCCCAATCGTAAAGATATAACAAAATCCATTAAAAAAAATAACCACTCTGTGTGATGTTGCTGCTGCAACGGCCACTGCTTGTTGTGGCTCAGTGTTGTCCCTGTGTTGTTGCCCATAAAATTAGCCACTGACTCGGAGCTCGGGATGCGGAATGATGCCCCACGGATTACACAAAAGGATTAAATAACAAAGTAATTTGCATATCTAGAAAATAAATTCAGAATCATGACAACGAACTAGGCATTAAATTATGCATGAATATTAACCCGAACCCCAAGGATCCAGGCGCCCGGCGGATGTCCGTTCATGTCCATGTTGCGACTCAATGAAATTTTTAATTGTGCACGCGTGTCCCAGCCCTCTACCCTCTTCCCCTGGTATTTCACCTGTGCGTTTACCTGGGCCTGCGGCTTCGTGCCCTGCCAGCCCCGCCCCCTTTGTGAGGAGGGGGTACCTTATGTGTATGTTCATGTTTCCCGCATATTTGTCATGGAGGCAATCTCAGGGGGGCAAGGATTCGAAGGAATCCCCTCCTTGGAGCCAGAATAAAAGTGCAACTCTCAGGCCGCACCAGACTTGGGGATAGTTGGGGAAGTTTCTCAAGGAATATGCCGCGACTTTAAAAGGAGTTTTAGAGGAGCAGATACAAGGAAGAAGTGTGGCAGAACTTTTAACCTAGTTATCAAGTAGCCCAGTCAGTGAAAGGCATTGGAAATGTGATGAAACGATGAAATATATAAAGAAACTCACAGGAATGCTAATTTTTAAAAAAGTTGGATAAGAAAAAAATCATTAAAATATATACCTTAAGCTATTTAAGAGTAAATAAGAGTAAAACAAGATATAACTCATAAGGATTTGCCACATATCTAGGCCTCATTTGCATAGAACATCTATGGCATAAGAAGGTTCTCCTATTTTAGTTACTAAAATATTCCAACTAAATCCATTTGGAAACTCTCCACCAAAAACAAATTTATTCACTCAACTATGAAAACTCAAATCCTTTGTAGATTAACTCCCTCCCCCCCTCCACAAACTGGTGATTTTTGCCGGTCTTTCGCTTGGCTAACTTTATTAACCAGCAAGTGGAATTTTCAGCTTCCCTTCCGCCCTTAAGCTCTCTCTCTCCGTCGCCCAAATCTCAACTTATTTTCAATTATCATGTCATCTCATGGGGCAAGGGCAGCCGCCACCCCATCCGCTTTTCCGCTCTTCAACAACCCCCTTTGCCCAGCGCTGCACTTGAACTCCATCCATGTTGGTTATACGGAAAAGTCGCCCTTCGCCGACGAAACCCAAAAAGAAAGCAGGACCAGGAGGAAATTTACTATCGCCACCAATGCCAATTGAGGCACTTGTCCACGCTCCCTGACTTCCGTCCAGTTCCCCCAGCCCAGTGTATCCCCCTGCCCCTGCTTCATGCCCCTGTTTCATTTCCCTTACTCCTTCGCCTCTCGACTCGTTATGTGTTTTTTGCGGTCAGTTGAGGCCGCGTGCCGAGTTTCCATTGTATGTGTGATTTTCGTGTTTTCATTTTTTGTTTTACAAGGTATTTCCAGGGGTTAGAGGGTATATGGAGGTAAGGACTTGAGGGGAACTTGGGATTTTTGGGAAATATAAACGCTTAAAGCTACCATGAGATGTGGAGAGTTCTTTAAGGAACAGAAATATGTTAAAATGGAACTCAGTACAAGGGTTTTGAATTGCAAATCTAAATTGTTAAAGGTGGATAATCATTACACATTTATCAACAATTAAGATCTGAATATTTTTGTAGCAAAAAAATAGCTAAAAGGTAAAAAGGTTATCTACTTACTTAATAAATTTAGTAAAGATCTGAAGAGCCTTTCTCGAGAAATTTAGTTTACAAGGTAACTCCTAGTCTTAAAACCTTCTTACTTGCTTTTTTTTTTTGTTTGGAAAGGACATGTAGTAGCCGCGACTCCTGCGTGTGTGTGTGTGAGAGAGAGCCAAACAAGAGCAGCAAATAAAAAAAAAGAGCCGGCAAAGAGCCAAAGGAGCAGGAGAAAGTGGAGAAAGGTGAAGGAGCAAAGGACGCCACCAAAAGTTGACCTCGCGTCGCCTGCAGCGTTAATTTATAATTTACTCTCGGCTCACTGAAATCGCCTAGCACCCCACCGCCCCCCCTGCTACCGTTTTTATTATTATTATTATTTCTGTGCGTTTCCACGCGCTTTTCCTTGCCCGCCAGAACCACAGAAAAAAAGGTCCCTCTACCAACGTTTCTTTCCTTTTTTTTTTCTTGCCACTTTTGACTTTTTTACATTTGCCGACGGGTCTGAATGTTGCTTCTCCTGCCTCTCCCCCCCAATTGTTGTTGTTGTTGTTGTTGCTATTGTTGCTGTATTTTTTTTGTTCATATTGTTGTTGCGGTGTCCCTTGAATTTACTCGCAAACAAGGAGAGAAAAAAACAGCGAAAAGAGGAAGGAGGAGGGCTTGGAATTTCAAGCCGAAACCTGCTACCAAAAATTCAAGCTTCCCTCCCTGTCCTGCCTTATATTTTGGCCTTTTCAACTACTCATTGTTGTTGTTTGCTCCTGTTTTTAGTGCCTTAATTTCGCTGTTTTTTTTCTCCCTGTGTGTGGGTGTTTTTGAGGTTTTTTTTTCCTCTTGTTTTTAAACATTTTTGACTTTTGGCCCCGCGACGACGACTGTTGCTCGTCGCTCTGTCTGCTGCCGCTGCCCTGGTTTGTTTGTTGTTTTAATTAATTTGTAAATTTACTCGACCAGATTAAAGCAAAAGAGAAGCAAATTAGCCAGAGACGACTCCAACACCAACAATGCAGATGGACGACAGATGTCAACAGGGCCCAGAGGGAGAGGGGAGGATGTAGAATTCCGTGAGGCGCAAGTGAAATATGGAGAATAAAAAAATAAACAAAAATTTCCCTGTGGAAAGTTTATTTTTTTTTTTTTGGCAGAGGCAAACCACTTAAAATTCGGCCAAGTTGTTGAGGAGGATCTAAGTGGAGGGGTAATTAGAAAATCTGTTGGAAATTAAATAGTTGGAATAAGAAGAATATTCTGGAAAATTCAGGAGGTCATTAAATAATCAAGAAATTAAGGTTTATCAAGAGAAAACAGAAAAGAAAGAGGAGTTAACTGAACACAGACACTTGACAATTTAAAAATCACATTAGAAAGTTTATTACTATTTTCTATATGAGAGAAAATAATATTTTCCTATCCCAATGAAATATAAATAATGAACAACATCAAATATTTGTATATATCGCAGAACAATAAATCACACAAAGGCATAATCCACATTGTTGAAATTGATTTTTATGGCAACACTAATTGCTATCTCTAATTTATTGTGGAAAAAGCAAATCCGAAATCTATTTATTAAATTAAACGGTCTTGGCCGCAAATAAAAGTCTCAAATGATTTGAAAAATCAATTAGAGGCAGACACACAGACACAGCCACACACCTGCCACTGCGGCAACTGAGTCAACATTTGCAATTCAAAACCCATTCTTTCGAGTGTCTCATATTTGTTTGCCTCAGATTTACGCCTATGTTATGGGGAAATCTATCAAATTTCCAGGGGAATGCAACAGTCACACAATCATCCTAAGGAGTCTCCAAGTTTCTGCCAATAATAATAATTCAATTTCCTCCGAGAGCGGAGTCAACACAATTCTGTGGAAAACTCAGAATGGCAGACTCATTCGCCTTCAGGCTATTTAATTGCTCTCGAGTTAGAACAAAGGCTGGCGCTAAAATTATACGCAGTACAAATACATTCGCCAAAATGTATTTGCAGCTGTGTGTTGCTTAAAGTATTTAACTTGAGTTTAACCGCAATGGCAAAACTTTGTCTTTGTCTCCGGCCGGGTCCCTTTTCCCCGGCTATATTGACACATTTGTTGGTGGAAAAACTGGAGAATAAAAGGAGAGAGAAAGCTACTGAAATTCCTTGCGGTGTCTGGCAGCTAAAAACGAATTTCAAATTAAATAAACAACAGCAGCAACAGCAACAAGAACAACAAAAAAAAAAACTCCCAAATGTGCAATTAAAAAATTTTACAGTCATAACTTTTTATTATGGAACATAATTCAGACTTTTTATGCACACAGCGCCAGGCAGGGAGCAAGTAGCAGCTCCAGAGCGCGTGTTTAATTTCGTTTCTCGTCCTGTTTTTCCAATAAATTTTCTTCCCTTTTGCACGCAATTTCCTCACTTAAACTTTTTTCACTTTTTTTTTCCCACTTTCCCTGCTGCTCGCACTTGGCGGGGGCTGCGTCTCCTCTCTTTTTCGGGATATATAATTGCATTAAAGGCAACCGACGAACCGACCGACCTGCCACGACTTTTATGTGTCTGTTTTTCATCATTTTGGGTGGCCAAAAAATGCGCCCGACTTGTTTACTTCTCACATTTCGGTAGTTTTCCTTTCAGAGCCTAAGTTTAGATTTTTATCGCGACACGAGGCTGTCGGTCTCGTTTCATATATATTTTTTTTATTGGACCTAAATGTCGACACGTGGATACTCGGGCATATTTTTTAGATGCATTTTAATTGGAGTTTTGCTTTGGGTTTTTTATGGCAGCTAATAGTTGAACGCAAAGATTATGTCGTGTGGATTAAAAAATAAAAATAAACAAGAGAGAGAATTATGGTAACAAAGGGGTTGGTAATTGTTCCAGAGATCTTAAATTGCCATCTGGTAATTACTTTTATGTGTGCAATAGGTTAGCGTAGGTGATTTTAATCGGTTTGCGGTTTTACGAGGGAAATTGGATAATATATAAGGTATTTTATTCGAATTAATATAATAATAATTATTGTTAGTTCGATAAAACTATAGATAATAAAATTAAAGTCCCTATATAGTATTATTCGAATCTAATTTAATAGAAAAAAAACTTCTTATTGACTCAACTACAAGCCAGGCTTGTGTGCACAGCTGTTTCTGACATAACCAATGCCATCATCAGCAGCCGTGTTCTTAAATTTTTAGTGCCAAATCCAAGCTTACTGCTAATTCCACAAAACTCTTGCCTAAAAGCCCCTGCAAACACATATTCTATTACAAAACCCATTAAACCAACCTGCATAACCCTTAAATATCCCTGGGATGTACCGATCCCAGGAATAAACCTCATTTCTCACATGTGGCACCCATTAACCTACACCCATTAAGCTGTCCGACAGCCAATAGTTGTCGCTCCAACTAAATAATGCATAAATAATGCAGCAGGGATACAAGCTGAGACTCAAACTCAAATAGAAACAGGATATGGGATCAGGGGAGGGCCCTGCCCGGCCTGGATATATATTAACCCATTCGAGGGCAAGGGGGTGACTGCTTGCTCCCGCTCTGTGTGTTTTTGGTGGATTTGTCGGCCAACAAAGTGAGAAAACCGCAACGGAGCGGCATAAAAAATGCATAAAACGAGGACAGAATAAAGTCATAAAGTAAAAATTGCAGACATCAGAGGGGGGCACCCAGGGGCGGCGGCGGCGGCAAAGGAGCGTCCTGAGACCCAAGGAAAATAAAGGAGTGTGTGTTTCGGGGGAAAAACAAGGGGGGAAAAGTGACTCAGTGAGTTGTTGTTGTTGTTGTTGAGCCTGGGTCTTGTTTGAGGTTTCAATAGGTCATAATTCACGCCTAGTCGCCGCCTTTTTCCCCTTTTTTTCCTTGCCCCATCGTTAGCCGCCTTTGGACAAAAAGGGGGAATAAAAGGGGGAGGCAGGAGCAGCAGGAAAATAACTGCAAAAGTGTGGGTGTTCTGCTGGCGCCACATAAAAAAAAAGAACAACAACATTGGTGTGTGTGTGTGTGTGTGTGTGCACAACCAATATGCGAAGGGAGAACAGGTTGAGTTACTGTCCGCATATAAGATTCAGGAATAAGTCAGCTGGCACTGTGGTTTCAAAGGGCTTCTAAATGCCATTTAAGAATTTTTCGGAGGTGTTAAATATGTTAATTATTTTTAAAACAGAAAATGATTCATGTTCCTAAACCTTATGCATTTTATTTCATTAATTTCCTTACCACACTAAATATGGCAAGCTTGTTTAAAATGTAACAAGACCTTAGCCTTTGTTTATATTTTTCCCAATAAATAATAAATATTTGTTGATTTCAGTAGTAGCTATCTAGTCTATGATTTCTTAACTTTAAATAATAGTTTTAAATACTTCAACAACTCTAAAAAAATTCCCAAAAACTAAGCTCATTTATTATCCTGCCAGAAATCACTGATGATAGTTTGAAACATTTCCAATGAAACTTAAATTGCAGCTGCTAAAAAAGTGTCACTAAAGAATAAACAACGAAAAATGAAAACTGTTATCATGTGTTAGTTGTATCCCCTTTCCTTCGGCCCCCCGCCCCCGCTCTCCCCTCAGTGGTGCATTGTGCAAATTTGTTTCGGTCGCTGGTGGTGTTATGTTTGTTTTTGCCTTAGCTGTGGTCTGTCTCGTTGCGGGGAGAACAGGGATTAAGAGGGACAAGAAGTAGGAGTAGGATAAAGAGTGGCAGGATACAGAGGAAAATTGGGAGTGAATAAGTGGGGGGGGGGGGGGAAAGGGGGACTGTGCCGCCTGATGCCTGGTTTTGTCTTCTTTATGGCTGCTAACGATGAAAAATGTTTTGCGTGGTGCGTGTCCCGCTGAGTTTTTCCCGCCTCTAGCCCTGGCTTTTCCAGGTCCCCTCTCCTAGGGTTTCCGGTCTCCCCTCCCCCCCCCTCGCTTTGAGCGCTTTCCTCACCTCTTTGCATGCGTGGTCCTTTGTGCATATGTCAGAGTCGCACTTAGGACCCACGAAAAACACGAGAAAAAAACGTAACAACCTTAGATTTGCAGAGGAGATCGAAGACGAGGATACACTTTATTAAGTAAATAATATTTACTATATTTTCTCGAATATATTCTATATTATTAGCCATTCTTTTGTGTTTATTTAAACATTTTAGGGAATTTATTTGTAATTATAATAAGTTATTCATATGAAAACTGTCACATAATCCCTATTATTTATTTTTCTTGGTATGTGTAACAGTTTTTAGCTATTGATGAATTAATTTTTCACCAACAAATAACTATTTCTACACATATAAAATCCTGTACCGCCTTTCTAAGCTCTCTAACGTACTTAAAAAATTAAAATACCCCTCGGAAAGGGCATTAAAAACGCAGCACATGCTTTTATCCTTTTGCTGTTTTTTTTTCCCGGGACTTTTGTTTGTCGGGACTAAAGTTAATCCCCATTATGAGAGTGGGTGGGGCCAGGGGCTGGCGTCAGCTTTAGGGTTGTCGCCCGCAGGTAATCGCAGCGTAGGAACGGCGGTAACGGGGACTACAGTCAATGGCACTTTCGGTTATGGCCATAAAGTGCCTGCCGCGGCCCAAACCCCCTCCGCCCCTCCTGCCAAGTGGTCTACGTCTGCTGGTGGTGTTGTCTGCTTACCTCCTCACCTCCTCCAGCGGGTGGGGGCTTACGCAATTCTCATCCCTTAAAGTTCGCCCTTCTACGTAATTAAGATCGCGTGCTAAACTTAGTCCGCTTAACTAACTTTGCATTAGCAGTAGTCGTCGTTGTCGGGGTGGAGAATTTACATTCGCCGGACTCTGTCGGAGATAACAGTTCGTATATATCACAGAAAAATATTACATTTGCTAATGTAAATCCCTCTTACCTACTTACGGGAGTGATCAATGTTTTTTTAGGTAAATATTAATATCCATTCTTATCTGAGGAGTGAGTAAAAGCATTTGAGGTTAAATTAAAGCTTATTAATAGCCTGATAAATGGTGGCTATTAGCTGGTATTTTTTGTGTTAACCAGGAAGAGGGGAAGGTGGAAAAAATGGATTTGATTAAAGATAAAAGTAGTATTTCTGTTCAATAAATTAATTATGCTTTTCTACTTAGTATACTTGTCCTTCAATATTATTCCTGTACAAACTAAATTACAAGGAAACCCTAATTTAATTCCTTGTTTTCTTCGTACATTTTTAAATTCAATCCAAAGCTCTTCCTCTTAAAATTAAATAACAAGAAAACCCCCCAGGAAACCCCAATTTAAAGTCAAATCAAATCGCAGTCAATTATGCAATCTGTGCTTCAGCCCCAGCCACTTTTTAATGGTAATTAAAAAATAATAAAAACAAAGATAAATACAGAAAAAATCATTCAAAGATAAGGAGCAGAGAAATCCAATTAATTTCACGCCGAAGCCAATTAAGTTGACAGGCCAAAAACGAGGGGGAAACGGGGCAGAAGGCAAAGGCGAATCCTGTTGCTCTTCGCTCACCTGAACAAATACGCACACACACACACACAATCAAACACCTAGACCGCCAATTAACACACGTGCAAAGGGAGGCAGTGAGTGAGAGGGAAATCAGTGGAAAAACAGAGATGGCAAGTGCGTAGGCAGGGAAAACCGCAGGGGGGTAACTTCAGCTTTTTCTGCCTCAAAAAGTCAAGTTGAACCAAAGGGAAATTCCTTCCTTACTTTTCCACAAGGTATTTTTTAAATAAAAAACTGAATAAATATTTAAAAAAATAATAAAAAGAAGCCAAAATGGGAAAACGAAATAAACAAGCGACGCGGCCAATAAAACACGCTTTAACCCCTTGTATTAGGCAACAAAGTAGCTGCTGTTGCTTCCTTGGGGGAAAATACGATGGGGAAAATGGAAAAGGGTGTGGGGAAGAAAAAAATATGTGGGGTACACTCAAGGCAAAAAGGGAATAAAAAAGCGGAACAGGCTCTACCTCTTTTTTTTTCTACATCCCCGCGTTTCTTTTCGCTTTGGCGGCGCATTTGAAAATAATTTTCCCAGCATTTGTTATCCATATGAAATGTGCCAAGGATATGCGGCGACCTCCTCCGAGTCTCTGTGTGTGTCTCCTGTGTGTATGTGTATGTGTCTGTATTTTTGTGTGAGTGCCTTTTGACTCGTTACGGCAGAGGAGTCCCTGCTCCCCAGTAAAAATCCCATGAGTTTATCGGATCCTGTTCTGATTCCACCCTATAAACATTTGCTCTAAAAGAAGTTTAATGGGCTATTTACAATTTTTAGTAATTGTAATTCATTATTTATTGATATTTAAAAATAAAATTAACGGACTTTGGACAGATTTAATAATGTTTGTGAAGAGAATACTTGGAAATTAAGGCCTAATCACGAAGGGTAGCTAAAAATGTAATTGGAAATATTAATATTAATATTTATATTTAGTTAAAGTTTAAACTTTAAGTATCGTAATATTTATCTCTATTATTATTAAAAAATCTGAATTTCTAAATGTTTTCTTAGGGTTTTAAAAATGATTTCTTTACAAGACCACTTCCTTTAGGCCTAATATTTAATTACTTTTTTAAATAATATCAGTTTTTGTTCGATAAATTGGATTCCCAGGGTAATAACTATTCTGTAACATATTATTACACAACCATTTTTATTCCACCTTTCCAGTTTGTTATGTGTTTTTTTTCTGTCGGCTAAAAACGCATTTTTAGTACATTGAAAAAAGTAAAATGTAAACAGGCTCAAAGCCGAGGGAGGGGAGCGAGGGCAAGGCTGGAGGATTTGCCTCCATTAAATAAACAATTTTTTTTGTCATAGATATAGAATCAGACGCACACAGACACGGACACACACTGACTCTGGGCATATATGTATGGGATATTTATGTGCCAGAGGAGGGAGTGCGGGGCCAAATTGTTGACATTGAAATTTTACGAGCTTTGCTCTGCTATTGTCCCTGCTCAGGGAAATCGGTATATCTGCTCTTACTTTTTTGCTTTAATTAAAAATATATATATATATGCGTATATATGTGGGGAAAATGGTAAAAATAAAACATGGAAATGCATAAAATTCCTGGAAATGTTTACCAAACCTTTTGTTTGCCTTGGCAATTTTGTCAGGTTGTGCAATTTTATGTCATGCTATTTGCCTTTTGATTTCTCGGCTAAATGAAAACATGTTCAAACTTTGGATTAATTTTGTGAATTTTCATACAGGGAAGAATTTGTTTTAAATAAAAAACTGAGGTCAATTAGTTGAGAAAACAAATAAAAGAGGGAATTACACCAGACAGAAATGTTTGTTCTTCTTTGATTTCATTAAAAGCGAAAGAGTGGGAAGAGCAATAATGGCCAGGCAAGGAGTCAGTCAAATAAAATATTAAACTCTTTTATTTAAATGAGGAGATTTCTCCTCCTTACTCCCTCCTCCTTGCCTGCCTTCGTCCACTTCGGACTCTCCTCTTCAAGTGGCAAAAAGTTTACAGGAGTGAAAAACCCCTCGACTTCTCAAGTGGAGGAAAAACAAGGAGCAAAAAATAAGAGAGGGAGCTCCGGGTAACCAGAGACCAGCAGCGAGATTCGCTCCTTGGCTGAACGGAGATGGTAACGCGAAGCGGGCCAAAATAGAAGTAACATTCTATTATTAACAACGCCACTCCGTCGTTCCACTGGCACTTCATAAACAGCAGCAGACTGCCAAGAGCCGGGCCGGGTCGAGAATGAGAAGAGCAATATGAAACAATGGCAGTAACAATGGATGTGGATGGATGGCTGGTGGCCGGAAGGACCAGCAGACNTGCAAGGAGCTACACCAACAACGACGTGACGACGTCATCATTGCCAACAAAGTGTTGACATCTTTTTGCCCATTCATCGTGTGTCCCCAGTCCATCCATCTCTTTTACGCTCGAAACTCACTGTCGAGCTACCCTTCCCCCTTTCCCCTTCCCACCATTGGGGCCAAACAATCCTTGACTAACGCTATTCGTCCTTTTTAATTAATTTCACTTACTGCAGTCTCTCTGTCCTAAGGCCTCCCCCAAACCCCTCGAAGGATAAAACAGTGAGAAATTATTGGGAATTTTTAGAAATATTTCTAAAATAAAATATGTTCACAGAGATGGCAAGCTTGGGGTGATGTTTCAGAGGTTTCATAAAATATATAACCACCATATCATCACATAAACCTAAGCACAAAGGATTATACATATATTATTTTATTTCTATAATATAGCTTATAGTTTCTCTCTCTGTTCAAGCTGTCAATGCGACATGGTCCAGTCTCACGTTGGGCTCAGTGGGTTTCTCGAATGGAGAAATAAAAGGCAGGTCCTTAGGGGGCTGCTGCCAGCCTTCTTCTCCTCTCTATACATATATATTTTTTTTTTCTCTGCTGCTGCTTCTCGAGAAGTTTTCTTCATAAATTTATAAGCGTCACGTTGCTGACACTCTCACATATCTTTGCACACACTTTTTTTTTCACCTTCCTTGCTGCGCCCCCACCACCTGTGCCCCAGATAGACAGACGGATAAAGGGACATGGGTGGCGGCGGGATTTTGAGGCGCCACAGGATACGGAATGAAGAGATCAGAGGCAGGCTCCAGTTGTGGGAAATAAAAAGGGAGAGCAAATCACTTATGCAAATTGGCCAAGAATTTTTCGCATTGTTCACTCTGTTGTGCCAAAAGAAATGTTCAAAAAAAAAGGAGAAGAAAAATCTGGGAAAATTGTAAAAGGTTGAAGGTTAAATATTACCCAAGGAAGAGCGTGTAAACTGCGAGGTACAAGTTTCGGGGACTTATTAAATATTTTCTATGAGAGAAAAAACCATAAAAAGGCAATTGAATCGTTAACAAAACGGGGATATATTTTTTAAATAGCTTAAGACTTTCTCAACATATAGTTTCCGAGTTAAATAAACTCCTTAAGAAAAGATACACAACTGATAATAACCCCAGAATTACCCTGCTAATCTCTGGCACACTTAACACCCATCACAGACCCAGTCCCAGGTCCCTGGTCCCAGTTCCAGTCCCCTTTGCCCTCTCAGATATCAAACCATATCTTATCTGTGGCAGAGTTTGCTCTCACCACCTGGTAGCCATCTCCTACACCTGCACTTTCACCTGGCCATTATTTCGTTCTGAGGGGTGGCTGCAGAATGTCCAAATTAAATAACCATGTGCTCCAACCGGCGGGGTTGAGTTATGGGTTGAGCAGGAGTCCCCCTCCCTTTCTCTCCTCTCCTCGTCAGGTGTGGGAATCTCGAAAATTAGATTTCCCGGACAACAGGTTTCCATTATTGGTGCTCTGGCGTAGTAGCTCCTACGCTCCTACGGTCCTACGCATTCCGTTTTGCATAATACATAAATATTTTCTATTTGCCGTCATATTCCAGTGGCTGAGCCTGGCCAGGATACGTCTGTGCCGGCACTACGTCTGGGGTCTCGAGTGGCAGCAATAGGCACAGCATAAATAAGCAGGCTTCCCTCCACCTGGTCGGCGAGAGAAGGGGGAGGAGGCAGGGTCGGAATGCCAGGAGCCGAGCCTGCCACTCGTCACTCACCCATTTCGCCATTTGCCATTCATGCGTCGTCCTGGTCTCTCAGACATCATTCATACAAATGTCTGAGCCCGCTGCTCCTGGCCCCGCTTTTCCTACCTCCTCGTTTTCACCTCAACTGGCTCCTGCTCCTTGGTTTTTATTATTTATGTTACTCATTCGACTCGTATCCTGCTTGTTGATTGCTTTGCCTACACGTGTAGTTTTCTCTCTTTCTCAGCCACTGCTCTGGCTGCTCCTGCTGCTGTTACTGCCTTTCCTGCCCTTATTTACCAATTCCTGTGGCAGCTCCTTCTTCATCTGCGAAAGGAGTTGGGGTCGTGGGGGGGGGGCTGTGGAAAGCGTGGAAAGCGTGGAAAGCTGCCTTTGTTGGGCTCGCCTCGTCGCGCTAATATTATGAATGGCAACTCATGCATTGTAGCCAGTTTTCCTCGGTCCTCGGTTTTTCTGTTTCAGTTTCTATTGCCGCTGCTGCGACTGCCACTTCTGCCCCACGGAAAATTGTGGTTGCCCTCTCACCTCTAAGTATTTACTGCTTACGAAAAATAAACAGGAGCGGATTGGGAGGGTTTTTGGGGAGTTTACCTCTTAACTGGTATATATTAGTAAGAAAAGAGGATCATTTGAAATGTTTACCTCTAATTTTGAGGCATTATTTTACGAAATTCCTTTAGAAAAGGAGTCCCTAAAGAAGAAAGTCATATTTAATGCATTTTTAGAAACATTAAATAATGTTTTTAAGGCAACAGTAAGGTTAATTTCGTTTAGATATTCAAACTAATTTATGAAAACCAACTAAAATATTAATTTAAAATCTTTTTAAATATTCCTAATATATAAAACTCCCCTCGCTGTTCCCTATTCCGCTCCTGGCCACTCCCTTTACCCGCAAAAGTGTCAATGTAAGCCCCCCCCCCCAATGTGAGCCTGCCGTGTGTGCGTGTACGTCCTTGTGAGCCCGCATGTGTGAGTGTTTATATTAGAAGAATCGTTGTAAGCCCCTTTTGGCCAAACAAAATGCTGCTAAATTGCTTCAAGAAAGCGAAGAATACAGGCAAATAAAGTAGAGCACATAAGTAACACACACACACACACACACACACACAACGGCCACAGCGAGAGGGAAAGCTGAAAGGAAAGTGTCGGGGGGGAAAAGCGAAAAAGGGGCGTTAGGGGAGAGCCAGATACTTAAATCCTTGTATTTGGCCAGCATTAAGTTATATTTCACCTGGACGGACTGCGTTGGTTTACCTTTCCCGTTCCCCCGCTCCCCGAAAATTCACTTTTTCTGTGCATTTCCATCTGGTAATAAAAAATTGAGGTCAATTTGTTTTGGCATGTTGAAAGGTTGACAAAAATATATGTATGTACCCAGTACTTTCATATTCCATAACCCCGTCGCCGCTCCATGGGGTTTATTTGTCCAAGTCGGAATGCTCGGCTGCCCCACAGCCGGCATTGTTGTTAAATATAACAATATTTATTTATTTATTATTTACACGGCCCTCGGCACAACTGCCAAGGTTGTGGGTCATGCGGCGGAGGACACGGGGAGGCTCTCTCCTGTAATCTATCAGAGATATTGCTCCCAGGGTTTCCGTCCCTGTCCGACTGTCTGTGCTGGCATTTTAAATATTTAAGTCGTTTTCCAGCCCCAGAAGGGAGCGCAACATCATTAAACTTATTGGGTTACACGGTCTCGGTGTTGGTGTTGGTGCTGGTGCTGGGCAATTGCATTCGAAATGAGAGGGGGAGAGAGTGGGTGGCAAACGGACAGGAGATCCTGCGGGGATACCCGTGTGGTTTGTACCTTTTGTAGTCCTGTGTGTTCGGGCTCCTCGGTTTGCTCGAGGGCGTGTCCAACGTCTGTAAAGTTTGTGTTCCTGATGAATTTGAATGAAGAGGCGTTGACGTATTGATCCAATTGGTTAGAGGTGAAAATTGGTCAGGGATCTGGGTGGGAAGTTAGGCAAGTGAAGAACTTGGGAAGGGGAGAACCCATATCAAGGACTACTTAAAAAACTTTAACTGACTATCCTTCGTATTTTTTAAATATTAAAATTGAGTTGTGCAATTAAAAGCTAGGCAACTTTATTGATTTTTCTAGTGTGTCCTTATAATTTTCTCAGTATTTCTGTTTCACTCCTATGTCAGCTATATGATATAGTCTTCCGATCCGGCCCGTTTCGACTTATGTACTAACTACAATAGAAATAAGACTATGGGGAAAGTTTCAGCCAGATAACTTCAAAACAAAGAGACTAGTTTTCTTTTAAAAGACCTAACGGACAAACTAACTGACGGACAAACGGACAGATTAAAATGGCGAAATGCCCCACCTCCTAACTGACTTTCCCTCAGACAAAAACTTAAATAACAATGCAATTCCTGCAATTATCTCATTCCATTTCCGATTTGCATGCACATCCAAATCCAATTGCGGGCATATTGCACTTTGTAATTAAGCAAGCTTGATCGACCACGTTCCAGTATGCAGATTTTCCGGGATTCCAGACTCTACCCCTCCCTCCGAAATTACGAACTTGGCACCAGCCAGGAGAATTTCCCAGAGAAATGGGGGGGGCCCTCTTACTTAACATGCATTTCTCTCCGATTGCGATTTGCAATTCAATATCCAGTTGCTCTTATTTTTTGCGTGTTCCTGCGTGTTGTGGCCCCGATCCCAAAGATTGTGCATAAATGAAAACTAATTCGTGAAAATGTTGCTTCCCATTGTTTATAAATGGCATTTTCTATTTTCAGTGGCAAATGTCAGCGGCAGCAGCAGCAGCAGCAATCCAGGACCGATGATGGAGAAATCGAACTGAACCGAGAGCAAGGGAAAATCAAGTGGAAAAGATGAGAATTAAAATGCAAGCAGCTGCAGGAAAAAGCGAGAAAATCACGAAACTGCAGCCAGCACAAATGGGCGGCAACTTATGAAAACGACTAAAAAAAAAAGAGGAAAACCGAAAACGAATCAAGCCAAACGGAAAAACAACGAACCGAGGAGGAAAATTAAAGAGCAACAATTACAAGGAAGCAGCCAGGGAAACTCACACAAAACAGAAGACTAAAGGCAGTGCTGGGAAAGTCAAGGAGTCCGGCAAAGGCTTACCGGAAAATGCCCAAAATGGATACATTTTTCGCGGCGACTCTCACCCGCTGCCACCTGGTGGCGGCTCTCCTTCTAGTCCTGACCGCAGCTCTTTCCACGATGGTCCAAGCCGAACAGCACCCGGCCACGGCCGACGAAGGTGAGTACCCTCTGCCCCCCAACCATTTCCATATCATTTTATGATACACATTTCGACGGAAGTAGCACGGCATAAATAAATAAAAAAGTCAACGGAAAAACAACAAACAAAAAACGAAAGGAGAAACACATCGAATTGCGTGAAAACCTCAATTGAAATATAAACAGCGTAACCGCAGAAAACCAGTTGAAAATGTTTGGAATTTAATGTAGGGTTGTGTTGCCACAACAACAACAAACACACACACAACACACCACCGAAAAACAACAACAGAAACACAGGCAATTTAGACATTAACACATTTTTTGTTTCTGGCCAGAAGGGGAAAGGGTGTTATTTGATGGGATCATAAATTCCAATTAAAGCTGGACAAAAACTAAGCGTTGAATTAAAACAAAAAAAAAAAGAAGAAATTAAACTTTCGACAGGATACTAGTTGCTGTTTTAGGTTAGAAACAAAACACGAACCAGAGTCCATAAAAAATTCAACATTTTTAAATGCTCCTTTGCCCCTCGGGCTCTATTTTCCACCATAATGACTTTTCACGGACATCCAAATGAAATTAGAGAACATGTCAATGAGTTTGTTTTTGTATATATATGTCTATATGGGACCCCGAACCTCGGACTGCGATTGCGTTTAGTTTTCCCATTACCCAAAGCGAAGGCGTAACCCAACAACTACAGACCAAACATCTGGCGGCAACCGTCGGCCATGGAGGGTTAATTGCACGGGCCAAATGGGAAATGGGAAATGGGAAATGGTAAACAGGGAAATTAAATTTTCGACTTTCCGGATCTCGGGGATCGGCGCTGCCAGAGAAGTACATAAATGTCGTGCTTCAATGGCAATGCCCAGCGGGATCAAGCCAGAACTTGTGACTGCAGCTGGTGACTCTAAATTTGAGTAATTAACAAACTGTGACTGTTGGAAATTTTAAAACTAAAAGTTAAACAGAAAAGAAGGAAAAATCTATGCGTTTTATAAGCTAAATAAATCTTATATTAAATTAGAGACTTGCAATTGGAACACAAATGATTATAGTTTTTGCTTATTATTATTATATTTAAAAATTGTGACTTTTCTCAGTACTTTTTTTAAATATTCCCCAAACTTCGAGAGCTTCATAAAAGCCATAGATAATCAATAAGTATAACCTCTTAATTTGTTAGCTAAACCCTCTTAGATTCCCTCCACAATCCCGACCTTTTCCCCTTTGAAATAATCGAAAACAAATGTAACTTTTAAGATTGTTTCTGACACTTTCTTTCCGCTCGAATTGTGACATGTGGAGGGCTGCCGCAGTTTGAACTTTCCTCACCCTTGCGTGGCCCAAAAATCACCCCTCAAGTGATCGTGATCATCATTGTGTCATTGTCATCAGTGTCAAAGCCAAATGTGATTTAAATTCGATTATTCTCAATTATTTTGTTACATGCACTTCATTTCCAGTGACTCAGCGAGCCAAACAAAACAAAAAGTAAATAAATAAAAAAGGAGGGAAAAGGGAATGTAATTTTCACCCCCCGTCAGAACGAGGAATAATTTTTTTTTTTGCTTCATGTTTTTATTGGTTCACTTGAGTGGATTTGGTCTGGGGACGACGACGACGAGTCCCTTCCTCCTTCGTCTCGCTGCATTTGTTTGATTGAAATTGATTTTGTCTCGCCTGCGGGGATTTGTCGGAACGGAATGCTGCTGGATTCCGGACTCCATACGCCATACTCCATACTCCAGGCCGTACTCCGTATGAAACATTACTTTCGAGTACTTTCCCTCTGCGCTCTCCCACTTGACTTGCCTTGACTCCTCCAATAAAGATTAAATTCATGCCGAATGGCCGCTCATTGAGATATAGACGGAGAGGCGGAGGCGGAGGCGGAGGACTCGTAAGTGCTTTCAGATGCTGCCTCGTTATGGTAATCTTGTAATCCTCCCCGCGTCCATAGGGTTTCCCTGCTTTTTGACTTATTTATAACACCATTCCAAGTGATTACAATCTTAATTGTAAGTGAATGCACTTGTTCCCATATACATATACTCATAGAGAGAGCTCTGTTTTTCAACCCCCTCGAGTTTAGTACATGTGTATTTGTACCCACTATATCCCATACACACACACAGGAAGTACGGGGTTCATGCCCCTAACGAGGCTATATGTCTAATCAAATATTCAACCTTTTTTTCTCAGCTGGCCAAAACTGATTTCATGGCTGCGATAAGCAAATATCTGCCATTCCCAACAAATTACTTGTTAACAAGTGCATTTTAATGTTCAACTTTTTGGCCAAATTGTGGCACACACACACATGTGCTTTCTCTCTCACTGCTGTGTGGCCACAACAGAAATTCATGTGGCCCATAAAAAAAAATAACCCCGACTAAACGCAAGCCTACAAAATGGCCAAAAACCCTCACTTTGTGTGTTGGTGTGTGTGTTTTGGCCAATTGGAACAGAAAATTGTGAAATGGTTTTTGTGCTGCTTTGTGATTGCGGCGGCCCTTTTTTTTTCTCCGATTTCAATGTAATTTGAACATGCAAACGGTATGCTTAACTGCTGCTGTTTCTGCTGCTGCAGTGGGGTCAGGGGCGTCGTTTATGGAAGGGTGCTAAAATGGAAAAAATAGGCTTAGAAACGGGGTGGCATAAGGCGCGAAAGTTGGGCCTAATTTTTGGGGGATAATGATACGAATTATTGAATTAGTGTCAATGTATTCCAAGGCCATAATGGAACCAGGAATTGTATAGACTGGCAAGCAATATTTCCAAGGACTCTAAGTACCTTGACTTTATTTCAAAATATCCAAAACCCTTTACTCTACTCTATAATAGGGTAATTCCCCAAACTTTCCATGCAGATTTACGCCACTCAATCATAAGTTCACAAGCAATCAAAACACTTTCAGTCCTGCTGGTCAAGCCCTGACCTGACCTGTCATAAGGGGTCTTCAATCAAAGGTTCCCCGTGTTAATCTAAAATGAAATTGATTTTCCACCCAAAATGCCATTCGATTCGCCGGTTGTCGGGAGCAAATGAGACACTCGTTGCCTTTGAATTACCCGAATTAAACCCAAAATGGGATTCAATTTCTACACAATTTTCATGGATTAAAATGTTAATTCTCGATCTAATTAAATGCATGGCTTTGCCATTGGCATTGGCTTCAATTTCCACGTCGTTGGAGGAACTTCTCGGGGCCAGAATATATATACATATATCAATAAAAAAAGGTCGGAAAATGCTTTGAATAATAATCCCCGGGTGGCGGGGGAGTGACAAAAAAACAACAAATCGTGAAGAGGTCGCAGCTGTTTTGACGCAGGAATAATCCATTAATTCAATAAATGTGTAGCGCGGGAGTTTCAGCTTTTTTTTTTTGTCTTTTTTTATATCGTTTTTTGTTGTTGTTGCTTCCTCTCTTTTTGAAAGTCAAATATTTGTACAATAATTTGTGTAAAAATGGTGCAGCATCTGGTGACGAAATCAAAACCGATCCCGATCCCTGACCCGGGGCTAAGCGCTCCTGCAAATACGAAGAGGTCCCTGGTCCTGGCTGCTGCTATCCTATCACCGAGGGGGGTGGGGAAATCCGCCGCTCGCTGCTCATTTTAATCTTTGATTTTCGTGAATATTGGCAGAGGACCCTCGCTCGCTCGACCCTCGACAGGAGCTAAGCACACACACAGAGCAGGGCAGACATTGCTGGAAAAACATGGAAAATACTTGAAAAATTACTCACCCGCAGCGGCTGCCGGCGGCCTGAATGAATGAATGAAAATGTTCTGTATGGAAAATCCCAGGGAAACTGGGAAACTGGGAAACGCTTTAAGCAAACACACACATATCTACACATGTGGAGAGAGAGCCAGAGCGAGTGTGGTGCCAGCGGGTGGCAAAGGAGCGGAACGCAGAGGAGCAAGGCTCAAAAATCAATCGGCTCAAAATATTAAAGCGCTCGATTTTCATGTTTTTCCCGTGTAGAGAGCCCTCGATCCTGGCCCCCACCCACCCCCTTTATTACTTCGCCCCCTTCTCAATTTCCGTGTGTGGTGTGTGCTCCGATTTCGATTCGCCTGCCCATTGCCATTCCGATTTCGCTTGAGATTGCTGTTTGTGCAATGGCAGCAGCGGCTGCCTTTTCGATTTGTAAATTGGCACTCAATGAATCAATGGATTTCGCTTCGTTTTTAGTTCTGACCGCAACACGGTCGATCGAGGGGGGCTAAAGGACTTTTGGGGACTGGTGGAATATGTTTTAAATATTAATTTTAAATACCAGAAGCTTCTAGCCTAGAGGGGAATGTCCTAATTGTTTGAAATCGGAGAGCAAAATGTTGTTGAAAAGGAACTCCTATTGCTTGTACATTGCTGGCAAAGGGTGAAAGAGAACGCAAGACAGACAGAGATAGGACAAACACATAAAGGCATAAATTATCCTTTCGAAAAGCAAGCTGCCACAAAAGAGCGAAAACTGATCGAGAGCATAATAGAGTAAAGATTATTTTATGGACTTTGAGCGGATTCTAATAAATATACATTTATAAGAATGCCTTAACATTTTAAGTTTCCAATAATTTTATTTCAAACTTTTTGATTCCACCCTCTTGCCATCTCCATATATGCTTCACATACAAATCATTCAAAGTGTTTTTTTTTCGGCCTTTTCATCGAGTTTATTTTTTCAACACTCTTGACGTTTTGAGCCGCCGCCGCCGCCGCCGTACCCTCACCCCTGACCCCTCATATTTGTGCAGAGATTTCAAGCGAAATTTCTGGCTTTCGTTTATAAAATACTTGACCTGCCCAGAAGTTCTGGCGGAGGCAACAAAAAGGAGGCCAGACTGCGAAAAGTGCAGCTAGTCTGGTTTCTATATCTTTCGGCGGCAGCGAGTGTTTGTGGAATGTCCTTTCTTTGTGCCTGTGGCCGTGACTGTGGCTTCGCTTCGAGTGTCCTTCCGCCGCCTTTTCCCCTGCTCGAGGAGGAACGTGTGGCATGCTCCATTTGTGCGCTGATATACGGAATTATGCTGAAATCACGTTCCCACACAAAAACTCAACTCGCTGGTAGGGAAAAAATGTATAGCAGCAGCGGGTTAGGATAAGAGTTTTCCTCGCTCTATGCTGTGGAAAATCTGAGCCACCAAGAAAAGTGCTTCCTGCATAAGCGATTTTCCGCCGAGATTGTGCGAGTGTGTGTCTGTGTGTGTGGCCCTTGCTTTGATGTTGTTCTTGTTATTTGTTGTGTATTATTATGTTAGTGTCTTTGCCCTTTTTTTTGGGAAATGCTTTCAACTATTTTTACAAAGCAGCCAGCAGGAGTGGCTCAAAAATAGATAGAAATAGAGATAGAGATAGAGGAGTGTAAGTAAAAGGAGCAGGCACATCCTGTCTGTGCTGGCAGGGAAATCAATAGTAATCCCTTTGATCGATATATGCTCCTCCTCGGCGATTCCGTAATTTGACGAAAATTATATGACACGGGACACTGAATTTGGGAATCGCGGGGGAAATTAATTTGGTTTGCCCGCCAGCAGTCAATTTTTAATGTAATTGCTGGGGTCGTTTCCTTCTGTGTAGAAAGAAGGCACTTGTCACAGGATTGCCCAGTAATCAGGGGTTATTATTTCCCCCAAGAGAATAATTCATTAGAGCCGTGTGTGTTGTGTTTGCTCAAAATAAACCCAAGACGCTGAAAATTCTTCACCAAAAATAGATTAGCATTCCCTTCCTCACTTTCAAAAGATAACCCTGGCTAATCCCCGGGTATTTATTTATAGAAATCCAATACTTTTAGGACCGCCCGTTAAACTTTAAACGTTTCCAACAAATTTGATCCGAAATCAATTGGTTAAATCTAAAAGGGGTTTTATTTTATGTTTTCCCCGTGGCTGGTGGCTCCGGTTTAACGATCACACCTTGAATGGGAAGTAACTGTCACCTCATCTCCATCACAATGCGAGCTGCGAATGACTTGGAAGCGATGTGATTGGGTTAGAATTTCATCCAAACGGACGGACGGATGATGCCAATCAATGGACACTTTTATTGCCGGCAACATTTTTCCTTGTGGCCCTCATATGAGGGCCTTCATTGTATGAGTTTCACTTACTTAGTTGGTGGCAGTTACACGCCGAGAAAAATAGTGAGAGTATTGTGTTTATATTAATACAATTTACAAAGATTTTCTTGGGAAAACGCATTAAGAAATTAAAGGAGCCCTTTCAAAATATTCCTGTGGCTTGAATTGAAAGGCCAAGCCATTTTCTAACAACTTGCAGTGAAAAACTTTTTACAATTTAAATATAAATAAACAAATTGCACTACTTACCCCATTATTTCTCACTGTGCACTTCTTTTTTCCCATGATAAATGGTGGGCGTGTGGAAAAATCAGGAAAGAAATCACCTCTCCAGGGGGATGATGATGACATGGCAAGTGACATGGCCAAAATCAAATCATTGTCTCTCAGGAGCAGCCCAAGTCGAAGTCGTCCTCCGCCTCCTGCTCCTGCACTCGCTTTTCCTCGAAATTAACTCGAGGAAAATGGAGAGAAAGGATGCTGAAAAATAATGGAGATTTATCAATCGCATTATCTAGCCATCAATCTTGTCACAAAACTGATAGATGAGCCATTATCTGACAAATTATCTGTCGTGCGTCGTGTGTGTTTGTGCGAGATGGGTTTGAGATTTACAAATTAGAGGCACTCGGCCCATAAATATTCCCCGAAAACCGATTGATGGGTGGATTATCTCGAGAAAAGTCAGTTGAAAGCGTGGAAGGGGGACGGGCTTTCCTGTCCCTCTGCGTAATAAATAAATTCAAGGCAACAAAAAAAATGTATAAATCAGGAAAGTGCATTTATTTTTTACACCAACAAAGGGAGGGTGAATTATTGTGACGTCTTGGACACAAAACAAAGCATTTAAATTCATAAAAATAATTTAAACTAACGCCTTTTATGCAGCTTATTAAATATTATATATGCATAATTTGTGTTACGGTAAATTTATTCCATAGAATAAAAAACTCCCCCCTCTGCAATAAATAAATCCAACTCAACGGAGAATATATAAATTTAAAAAGTAATTTAATTTGTAAACATCCGCGGGAGGCCTGGCAAATTTATGAGACGCCTTTTAAAGTGTTTTTCTCGGTCCGAGAAAACTATCCATGAATATGCACGAATAATTTACTCATTAGCTGGATGGACTCCCCAGCTTTTAGTTCGTTCCATCTCTCGGATCCAATTTGTTAATGAAGTTATCAACGGTTCAAGTTAGTTTTCCGTTTTCCCCTGATTTGCATATCTCGGAGAGGAGCCCTCGTCACTTTTGTTTATGTTTATGGGGCTTTATAATCTGCTTTTATAGTTTGTTTACTTAATTTTCTGTAGCTTTTTGACATTTCGCTCCAAATTAAAAAAGGAAAGACGCAAGGCAATATTTTAGGAGGAGTCTGGGGGCGAGCAAGCACACACAGAGGGAGCGAGTGGGGCGCTGACATATAAATATTCCCATTGCCCAAAAACAATACCCTGCTGCAACAAAATAGAAAAAAAAACGAGGGGAAACAAAAGCTAAAAGTTTTGGGCGGAAGTGGCTGCGACGCCGAAACGAAAACAAAAAAATGCAATGAAAACAAAAATAATAATAGCAGCCAAAAAGGCAAAAATTGGAGTACGAATATTGCTGTTCCAGTTTTCGTTTCTTTTATTTTTTAGAACGAGTCTGGGGTGTGTGGAAAAGTGAAATGAAAATCCAGAAAAATATGCACATGAATTTAGTTTCAATTTCACACAAATCGCCGCGGCTTTAAGTGGAGAAAAATAAACGAAACAAAACGGGAGAATAATTATTAAAGCAAAAGCTAATGCAGGGAAAACGTTTCAGTAATACAATTTTAATAAAATGTAGAGTGATAATAATAAATCAAAATGTAACTATCATTTAAAAAAGGAAATACTGAACAAAATTATAGTATAAATTCGCTTTTTAGTATTTATTTATCTTAAATTTTCATTAAATAATTCTGATTCTTTATAAATTTTTAATAAACTCCCTTTTTCTCAATTTTCTTTCTCTGCATTTTTTTTTTTGAGGAAATAAACGCATTTTTGTTACAATTTTCGTTTCGCTCTTTTGGAGCTGTGATTAATTTTTGCCATGGGCATTTTTATTATTTCTTTGACGCTGACAACTGTCTGAGCGCAGAGCAGCCGCCGCCGCCGCCGCCAGCCCCATTCATGGCTCCCTAAGTGGCCAAAATGTTTCTGTGCCACGTTATTAATGATCAACAAATTCCCCTGGCATTTCGTTTCGTTTTTGAAGTTGACACGTGCGAGGGAAGGGCAGAGGGAAACCGACACCGACACCGAAAAGTTAAAACTGTCCCGCGATCCACCCCCGGTTCCTATGGATGTATATCTGTGCCATGCTTCTGATATTTTCCTCTCTCCGTCCCTGCCTTGTCATGATCCAGTGCGTAGATGCAGAGTCCACATGCCATTCCGCATTCGATGCCCATTCCCCTTTTCATGCCCTGTCGCCCTGCCTTCCCGTTCCCTACCATTCTATTCTCTTGTTGCGTTAGTGAAACGAAAATGAAATGAAATGATTTTGAGTAATTTATTTTATAGTCGCGCTGAAGTATTTATTATTTTGAAAAGCGCCGAACAATGCCATGATTAATTTCGCTGCATGTGGAGCATGGAGCAAGTGGCCGCCGCCGCTGCCAAACCGCACCCTCGCCCAGCTCCGCTCCCCTAATCCCTTGGAAAATTCCTTGCGGCATCGAAAGCGTTATTTTATTTTTTTGTATTTTTTTTTTGCTGCCATTGATTGCCGAACATATTTGGGTTGCCGCTGTTTCTTTTCTCCTCTCTTTTCTTGGGGGCTCTCTCGTCTGTGTAGCTGCGTGTTATTTATTCGATTTGATTTCGGCTCCTCATTCTCATTTTTCTCTCTCCTCCTTTCCAGCAGAGGTTCCTCTCAATATAAGTACCTTTCAGTTACAGTCGAGGCTGGAAAAATAGAGCCAGTGCTAAGCCAGGACAGCTAATTAACTCTGTTAAACCCCTTAGTTGAATATTTTTCTAAGAACGTTTACTCCTTTCTGAACCATTAAGAAAAACTTTGGAAAATGAGGAAAACATTTTGTAAATTGTAGAAGTGGTAGTATCCATGAACCTCCTTAACAAGCCATCGTGCAAAGGCTCCAAGAATTTGGGACAACCTCTAGAGAGGCGAGAAATCATCATTTGGGATGAATGCACTATGGCGCATAAGCGAGCCTAATAAAAGAAAATATATTTATATAAATATTATTTAGAAATAAACATCCCTAATCTTAAGAAGCCTTTCTGACAAAAAACCAACAACAAACCGACGAGTTTTTTTTTTTCGTTCCCCAGGGCTATAATTCAGAATCAATCGTTATGCTTTTGGCAGCTTGCAAATTTTTCTTTATTATATCATATTAATTTTATGAGTCTTGTTTTTCCTAAACCGCCCTTATCCTCCCACTCCATCCCGCTCCCATCCCATTTGCTATCGTTTTCTCGTTGGTTTATTGCATTTAAAAGATATTTTTCATATCAATGAAGCTTCCCTCCATACTGGGCCACTCACACACGCACACACACACACACACACACACAAAAGGGAAACACCAGAAAAGGAAAACAAAGGAAAAGGAAAAAAGTTTGCTAAATTTCCTAAAGTCATGCAAACATTTTTTACATATATCGATTTTTGTGCCGTCGCCAGAGGAGGAGAGGCAGGCGGCCGCGGAGGAGGTCTTGTTATGACAGGCTCAAATTGGGTGCTATCAAAATTATATATTATTTTGCATAATATCTTCTTCTTGTTCGGTCTAGGATAGGTAATTCGATGCGGCATGAATTTCATGTCCCACCACGATTAGGTTCTCATGGCTCTCGCACCCACGAACCCCGAGCGCTTATATAGTATATTCCCTGCTCCTTGAAGTGGGTGCACTCTCCTTCGAGGGGACTTCGACTTTAAGCGAAAACTTTCGGCGAAAGTTGAAACGATGTCTCATTTGTTTGGGGAGCAGAGCAGCACTTAAGCACTCTGATTGTCTGAGCTTTGTCAAAGGTGAAAGAGCAGGTGTTTTTCAGTGGGTTCTGGGTGGGCGAAGCCATGGCCCAAAGAACTTTCCAGTTCTACGGCTTAATGCAGTCTGAAAGGGTCTCCTTGTTGCACGCACACACAAAAAAGGAGCTGCACTTGGAAAAATAATAAGATAAGCTGGGATGTACTTTAGGAATAATACCAGGATCTTAATAGAGAGCATTAGTGCGTTTTTAAAAGTGTCTCAGAGTGCTCGGAGAGCTTAAATAATATTTTCATTTAAAGAATTGACTTTTGCTCCGTGTGGGACTACAAAAGGAAATTACCGACAGGAAAACGGAGGGCCCAGAAGGGCCACGTTGGGGCGTTATGGGTGAAGGGAATTCCTCGGAGTCGAGGTGTCGAACCATTTATGACCTGCCATAAACACGTGTAAATCCCGTTCATTATGGAAAAGTCACGATTTCTAGTGTCAATATCGTAAATAGAGACAACTCCGAACTCCGAGCCCGGCTAGAACTCCATTTGGCATTCCCAACAACTTCCCCTTCGGCCGCGGGGCAATAAAATCGAGAGAAACCCAATTGAAGCTCCCACATAATCGGAAACCATCTATCTATATATCTATCCAGCCATCCATCCATCCGGCTGTGTGTCCACGTATCCGTGTATCTCATGCGGTACACTCGATTACCCCGCTCGACGACGATCTAATCACTTTGAGTGATGGCCACCGAGCATTGAGACTACGTCTGCCAAGTCCAAGTCTACGGGTATCCGTATCTCTATCCGAACAATTCCAGACGGACTATCTGTCTATCGCCTTTGCGTGTTCTGTTTGCATTTTACAAATGTCAACAAAGGCAAATGCACTTTGAGGTTCTATTAGTGGTCAGGTGAGGGTTGATAACCGTGGAGGAGTTTGAGGAGGCGGAGGCGGAGGAGCGCTGCATTTGATGGACAGCCGGGCAAAGGCGATAAGTGGAACCTCATCCACTGGCGACAGTCGTGGTGCTTTCGAATACACTAGGAAATATTAAAGTACTTTAAAATTAAATAATAAATAGAATGGGAACTTTTACTTATAATTAATATTGATCATAAGAGTTTTATTATAACAAGAGTTTTCTCTTGAAAATATATTTATGTCATCTGTAAATGATAATAACTAGTTCACTAACCCGAAGATACTATAAAAGTGTTCTCAAATCATTTATTTAATGATTGTTAGAGTAATATTATTTCTTACAGTGCTTTTCAAAGGTGGTGGGTGGCTTTAAGGGTTTAATATATACGAGGATCCCCCTTCCCAGCCAAGTAATCCATCATAAAATTAGTTTTGGCTGCCACAAATGCAACGAGCGCGAGATTTTCCAACCAAGATTATGAAAATAAAAGTTAAGCCAAGCGGGTGAAAAGGGCCTGAGAGCAGTATTACTTATATTTCCCCCGATACCAGGCAGTAGGCTGTAGGTGGGTTTTGTATAAATATTAATTTAGAGAATTACCTGTAAGGTTATGCGCTGGGCAGGCGATGGACAGCCGGACGGAGCGGATGGTTGGATGTGGATTGGATGGATGATGTGGGTCAGACACGCTATTTGTTGGGAGCTCTTTTCAGGGGGGAGACTGTTGGAATTTAGGAAGGAAAAACATTTATGTTTAAAGTCCTTTGAAAGCCAGTTATTAGAATAAACTGTACAGAGTTTAAAGAGCTTTAAGAGCAGATACAAAACCCCACAGAAACCTAAACCAACTTAAACTTAAGCCAAACAAGCCCTCTCAAGCCCACACAAACTTTTCCCTAACAATTTCAACCTTGACCTCGCACCCAAACACCACAAAACTTGACCTCACTTATTGCAGGCATCCCTTTTTCCTACAATATCATCAATATTGGGGCATATCCCCAAAGTATCTCCCCTTCATTGCCCCGCTTTTCAATTGAAAAATACCCCAGAGAGGGGAGGAGAGACCATCTTGATGTTGCCTCATGCATAATAATAATTTGCCAAGGGCCAAAACCGAAAGTCAATCTAATGAAAATCAAATAAAATAACTCAAAGCTTATCGGGCGAAGAGTAGGGTAGGGGCAGGAGGCAACGAGGGTCTAACGAGTATATTTTCCATATTTTACAACTTCCCAAGAAGAGGAAATAACAAAGGAACTTTATTAGAAGTCGGCAAGAAAAGTCCAAGTTGAGTTTCTGCTAATTTCGGACTTAATTTAGGTGAGCCTATCACCCATGGCCCCTTCTTGGGCCTCTCCACTCCGCCAATCGGCAATCGTATTATTGGCATTACGACCATCATCGGCCCCCTTAGCCATTTCAACTTCCGCCTACGACATTTTGATGGCGGCGCCTCGGCCAAACCCGACAAATGCCGCCTGCAGGAAATATTAAAGCTCAAATCAACGACAACGACTACGGCTATGGCGCGGGGGTCATAAATGGACAGTGGATCGCAAATTGTCATTGGTCACGTGCAGGTTGTGGGCGGCGGCGGGAAAGGGGGAACCCCACTTTGTTGCCGTTGTTATGTTGAAAATATAGAAATAAAAGGCAGCCCCAAGCCCCAGACAGAGGCATCCGAAGAAACATTTTACGACAATTGTTGTTGCTGCTGTTTGATGACGTCGTTCGACGAGCCATTGGCAATTTGTCGTCAGCAATTGTTTCTTGGCTTATCGGCGTGTTCAGGTGTTGGCCTGGGACCTGGGTCTGCATAGAGGGACAGGAATCCGGCGGAGTTCCACTTTGCAGCCCCTCTGTATCTTTCGGAAGAAAGCAACATAAACATTTCTAATTTGATTTATTTCCTGGCAGTATGGCTGTTCTTCCATTTGTTATTCTTCTCGCGTTTTGTTTGGCGCCAGCAAAAAGCTTCAAAGAATAATCCCACACTGAGTTTTCCAAGGGCTTTTCTTCTTCCGACCAAGAGGGAGAGAGAGAGCGGAGCACCCGCGGCGTTGGGCAATATACAAATGATCTGAATAATTACCTCATCGACAGGGAGCCACCGGAGGCCAGTGCGATCGCGGATCACTTGAGGCGGTTGTCAAAATATTTTCACAGTTGCAGGCAAGACAAATAAATAAATAAATAACTGGTAACGAGGCGAGATGAATGGGGCTCTAAATGCATGACTGATTGACTGGATAATTGCCCGGCCCGGCCTGGCCTGGCCTGGCCTGGGCTCTTTGTTTGTTTTCACAAAAGTTCTAAATGAGCTTGGCGAATGGGGCTGCCTTGATGGATTTCCGCCCCGGGGATGCACCCGAACATGGACCAAGGGGAAAGTGCAATGCATTCAGTGCATTTTCCCCCAAATGGAAGTTCTGTGTTTCTATAAATCTTTCACAATTTAAAGAACTTTCTTTTGTATAATTTATGGTGTCGATTATTTAGTTGAAGCAAACTCTTAGTAGAGCAAATAAATTCCTGCAGCCTTTCAGTTTTAAACAGTGCTTAGAAAGTAATGAAAATGCATACACTCTTACTTTATTTTTTTGTGAATTTATATCCATGGATTTCCTACATTCAATGAATTTTCTAAACCATCTCACAGTAATCCCTTTTTATGTTACCAAAAACAAGATTTTATTCCCGTCATAAATTTTATTCTCTGACTTGAACTGTGATCTGATGGAAAATATGGGGAAAAAGGGTAATTCCCTCTGGCGCGCACACACACAGGAGTTTTAATATTTTATTGTGTGGATTTCGGGGAACGTCAAAACACAGGAACACTGAATATGACACTCGAAACCATATTCCAAGAAACCTGAATGAATTTCTGTGGCTCCCCCTACCCAGCTCACAGTTCATAAATCGAGGGGATCCAAGGAGAAACAAGAATTAGTTCTTCCTCCATCGGTTCAGATGTGTGTTTTCGAGGCCTACAACTTGGCCATCTCATGTTGACGCCCACTTAAAGTGGCACAATTATGAGGCGACAACATGGGACGCGGAACGAACAACATCTTGCTCTGGATCCGATCCGATCCGCTTAATTATAGCATACATGATGCGGGAAATTTGTGGCACGCACCATTAGCAGCCAAATGTCCGGCAGTCAGCCAACAGATCCAACGAAATTTGTCAAAATATTGCCGAGAACTGGAAATAGAACACTGAAATGCACTCCCCGGCGATCGCTCCATCAATATACCACTACTGCCCATGTGACAATAAATCTTTTCAGAGACACCGAACCGTATCATCAAAGTCGGCCAGAGATCGAAAAATGTATTGCAAAAGTTCAGAGTCATTCCGACTTCCGAGTGTGTGAACATTTGGCTGCATGCACTGCAATTAGCAATTGAACCCAAATAGTATATGTTGTGTATTCGTATCTGTATCTCTGTAGCGCCTAATCACTTTGATCTGTTGACCCAAATACAAATTCCATTCCCTTTCGGTGCCATAACAAATTGCATTTGGCCTCAATGAATTATATCATTCATCCGATTACCAATTGCTTCAATTTTTATTTTATTTTTGTGGCGCCTCGCGCCCGCCTCTTGACTCCACCTCCGCCTCCTTCCATGTGGTGGTGGCCCCTAATTTATTTGAGTGTGTTTATGCATATCGATAGAGAGCGAGAGGCTTTCGGATTGCCTAATGGCAAATGTTACTTATGGGGCTCGGAAATCCGGAAATGCCAGGCGGACAGGCTGATGGGAAACGATTTTTCGGATATATGAATATTCTGGGATTGGGAAATTCCGAGCCGAAAACTCATTAGGGAAATTTATTACTTCGCGGGCATAGTTAGGAGGTTACTCGATATTGTTGTTACCAAACATTTTAATCTTAACAATAGCAGATATTCCGCAAAGGCTTAGAGTGATGCATATTTAATTCAGGAAACAAATAAATGAAACGGGGAAATGTAAAACATATTTAATTCAACATTCTGACTCTTTTAATTGAATTTAAATTCCCCAGTCACTGCCCCCTAGGGCGGCTAACGTAACGCCTAATTTCCTCTGCCACTGCATATGCCAAATATAAATGTAAAAACTCCATTACCAATCATTATAAAATGCCCATTAATCGAATAAGAACGCATTAAAATAATTGAATTTCAGTTCAAATAAACAGGAAGAGGCAGGGAGGCACATACATGGCTAATCTAGATAAATATTGATTAATATTTGGAAAGGCAGTCAACGTTCATTGGCGGGGGGAGGCTCCCCTTTGGGGGGGGGGTTGTCCCATTTATGGCAGAGGGGCGAGTGGCGGGAGGGTCTCACATATAGGCACGTACGACACGCCCTTTAATGATATTGCTGTTGTTTTTGTTTTTGTTTCGTGTTGTTGGTGTTGCAATACAAAATATGGAAAATATAATTTGTATAATTACAATGCCTTCTGATAATACCAAATACATACCAATCAACAACAACAACAACGAAGTTCGCGGGGGGCCCTCAAGCCAACACCCTGAATTAGTGAGGAGTGTTGAAGATGCAATAATTGGGATTATTAGTTATATAAGAATAATTGTTCTTAAGAATTCATGTATTTGAGAGAAAGACAAATGTTGCTGGGTTAATTTTGGGTGTCCACTGCGTACAGGGAAAATTCTAGGGAACCCCTAAAGTCCACCTAGTGATTATAATACTTAATCGATTCAGTTTTTAATTCGATATATTGGTAGATTTTATAAATAATTATCATATTAGTAAGTCCTACCTAAATACTATAAAAAATAAGCGTTGCTGCACACAGGGAATATTTTGGAGAGCAGCAAGAAACCCTTTTCTGACCATAATACTTGTCCGATCGAGTTGAAATTTGATACATACGCAGAAATAACTTATAGAGCCCATTGTCATCATTTTAAGTAACATAATGTCACAGTTCGTGTCACGGGACCATCTCCAAAGGGGCGACGACTAATTGAAGCTCACTCGCCGCTCCCGCCCAGCGCCTTAACCCATACACACATAACCCCCCTCTGGGCGGCGGCACGCACAGCGCGGTGCCATCGAATCGATGTCGCCGTTGCGTCGAGTTGAGCCCCAAAACGCTCCGTGAACTACGGTGAAACGTGGCTGGGCGGAGGCGCCACTCGCTGCGCCGATGATGATGATGATGTCTCCATGTCGGAATCCGCACAATGGAGGTGGAACTGGCCGCAGCTCCGGAGCTGGAACTTGAGCTCGAGCTCTCTCGAACCCTTTCAGCGAGCGGGCTTTATCATCAAAGGGAAATCAAGCTGTCAGTCAATTTATAGTTATGGCGCGCACACACACAAAGGCGCTGGATAAGATGAGGCGGCGATAGGGTCAGGTCAGAGTTCACATATTTCAATTAAGGGGTAACCGCAGAAGCTACTGGCTAAAGGTCGTCTTTCTCTATCGAATGCATTATACATGCCTTGAGCTTCAGCCCTAAATAATTTAAATATTTCATTACTTTTCATCCCCTCTTAATAGTTTAAATATTTCTGTATATTTTCAGGACCCTTATCAGAGGTTCTCACTGCTGTGGGATCGGAGGTGGCTCTGCCCTGTGATCTTTTGCCGGGCACACAGATTGCCGATAAGGTGCAACTGGTTATCTGGTATCGTGAGGGAAGCGTAAAGCCCATCTACACGTAAGTTTGAAAATTCTTAATAAATATATTATATATACACTTCTTTAATAGACTAATAAGATGAAAGAATAAGGAGAAAATTGTATATTTTAGCCTTGCATATAATCCTTATACTTTTCTCAAATATTAAATACCAGTTTCCTGGTTACCTATGTTTCTAAATTAATTATATTACGGACTTTCATTCAAGATTTTTCACTCTTTCCACACCTCTTTAAAAAAAATTAGCCGCTTCCCTGGCAGCTTTACCCTAAATCTTACCTAAACCTTCCTCATCATCTTCTCAACCAACTTTCGCAACATCATCCATTCCTGGGGCTTAAAATTCCCCGTGTATATATTTAAACCACTTCCCGCCGCGCACTCTCCCCCGGGATTGTTTCACAGTAACGCCCCGCTAAAGTGTCAGCTAAATGAAATTCACTTAATATTTTTTCTTTTTTTTTTCCTCCTTCTCTAATATATTTTGGCATTAGCCAAAGACCCGAAATGAATTTGATTTCGATTCCGAGGGGAATGTCAGCCAATTATGAAGAAGCTTCCAGTCTTGAATATCCCAGGGACGAGGGGTGGCGCACACACGGAGTAGGCGCGCTGGCTGGGCTCATTATAAATTCTATTAACGTGAGGCATTTATGTTGAATTTGACGATATAAACATTACTTACACAGAAGAACCTACGTGCTGTTAGTGGGGTGATGGGAGGTAGTGGGGTTTTAAGGTGAAATACTCCCACAGTCACTCGGGAAAAGGTTTGGATAGAAATATGTATTTTAAAAGTGTTTTTAAAGGCCGCCTCTAGTAAATAAATCTTGGTAGGATTACTACAATTTTATGCAGATGTTGTATACGTTTTCTATAATATTTCTCTTATATTTTCCAAGTCTCAAGCAATTTCTCCCAGTGCTTAACTGGAACCTATACAATTTTTAACAAGCTCATCATCAGGACAAAGAACGAAATAAAAAAAGAAAAACATTCTGTGAGGCAGTGTGCCAGGAAATGTCGCCAGTAATAGCAAGAGGGGGGTAGCGGTGGATGGTTCTGGCAGATAGGAAAGATATCTATATATATATATATATATAGAATATATATATGTGTGCCTAACCATATAGAGACTGACTGATTGGCAGCAGCAATTCGGTTCAAAGGTCGCTCGTTGGCAACTCACTTTATTTTTTCTCTCGTTTTTTTTTTTTTGCAATTTTTCCAGGAAAAGCCAAGCTGAAAAATGCGGAACGGGAGCAAGGGCCACCCGCCAGCAGGTGAAGTCGAGTGGAGTCTCAAGTAGACAGATGCGCAATAGACCAGAAATTGAATTTTATTTTATTTTCCATTAAATTCGTTCCTCTGAATCGATGATGTCAGGCCAAAGTGTCAGAGTTCGCTGTGGTCTCTGTCCGGTACAGTGCGCCCTCGCTTGCAATTACCCTGCGGCGGTGGAGGAGGAGGCACCAAGCACTTTTTATGACCACATAAAGTTGAGGTTTATGCAGATATCTCCTTCTACTCCAGGCCACACTCCTCGCCCTCACTCCTCGCCCTCGCCCGCATTTCTTTATTGTTTTCCATCAATTTTAATTTGCTTTTCCCACACTTCATAAATTTTCCGCTTTGTTCTCGTGCTCGTGCTGCTCTTCTTGGCGTGCTTGGAAATTTCAATATGGCCAAAAGGCTGGCAAAAGGTCGGGAGAGATTAATTGCATGAGAAATTTGTTTTCCAATTGCCATGGATAACCCATGGATAACCCATGGATAACCTCTGGTGTTGCCCCTTCCAGCTCTCACTCACTCACTTCTCTACATAATTTAATTATGTTTAAAATCCATTAACAAATATCCCATCCATCTTGTGCCACTTACTCCTCCTGATCTTTTGGGCTTGGCTTCTCTCTCTTTCGAGTGTTTTTGCTTGAATGATAAATCATGTGAAGTGTAAAGTGGGCCTATGATCTATGTGAATACTTGGGAGGGGAGAAGGAGACAGAGGTTTTTCCCCAGCTAACTCAAGCTAAGGGAGTAGAGTTTAATTGGTAATTAGCTGTACTTAATTGAGAATCATTTCTTGTTACTATTACTAAAGAATGAATATGTCAACATAATCCCTCGGCTATTTTTAGCTGAACTTTTCCTTTTGAAACACTAAACTCAGTTCCACTTTTATAGATCAGCACAGATTTTTTCCATAACTCACAGACGAAGAGAAAAAAAAGAAATAAAAACGAAAAATGCGTCGTCCATGTGCTTTTTATCGCCCGAAAGCAAAATTAAATGGTTTTGGGGGCTCTTTAAAGCTACTTAAAAGTGCCACAGAAAAAACAAAAATTTAATTCACTTGGAAAACAAAAAGTGGAATAAAAATACAGAAAATCAAGGAAATACAAAAATAAAGTGGGAATCCGCTTAAGCCAAAAGGGAATACAACAGCGCTAAATTGATCAATTAATTAATTGAAGTGAACTATAAAATGAAAAAGGAAAAACATGCTTTTGTGGGCGCTGTCGATTGGGCGTGGCTACCATTAACATAAATAGCAAAAATTCGTTTGCTGTTTCGCTTCAGCAAAAAAAAAAAAAAAACGGAACAAGAAAAATCGAATTAAAAAGCGTAAAGAGACGAAACCAATTTAAATTGTTGACCATTTAAAAATGCTAAAAAATGTGGAAATAACCAAATTACAAAAAGCGAAGGCCAAATGGAAGTGAAAAGTTCGGGAAATGCATTTTACGAACCATAGATTGGTGATAGCATTTTTTGAGGGGGGAGGGCCTTGGGGCTCCGCTGACATTTAATGCCGGCACTTTGTCAAAATGCATTGGACAAAGGCCATAAAATAAAGAACAAAAAGCGTTTGGCAATAACAATAAAAAGCAAAGTTCTTTCTATCTATAGTTTGGCCCAGGGGGCGGGGGAAAGCTAATTAAGTATTCCGCTTTTAGTGGCTGGATTCCCTGGATTTGACACACATTCCACCTGCCCGGCCGACGACGTCGATGTTGTCTCAATTGTTTGAACAATAAAATCAATGAACCAGGTTAACGCCATTTGCCTTATCGAGGCGAGAGGTGCCCTAGTTGGTAATTGAAGGTGTCTCCCTGTCTACATGTCGGTCGGGTGGGTTTGGTGGTGGAAACGTGTCAAAATGTTTAATTTTTATGTGCCATTAATTGGCGGTGGGTTGGGGGATATATGTATTTATAGGTAGGCTTTTAGGTAGCACTTTTAATGGAGGGATTCAGTTTTCTTGGTTTATTGTTTAATTTAAAATGTTTCTTGTTCGCTTTTCTTTTGCAACTTTATTAACTTAAATATATATTTCTCCTAACTTACAGCTTCGATGCCCGAGGTCGTCCCCTGCCACAGGCCATTCCTTGGGCGGATGAGAGTGTCTTCAATAAAAAGGCTCACTTCCACTACGATGGCACACCGCCTGCCCTGAGGATCAAGAATATTCAGACCACGGATGCGGGACTGTACAAGTGTCGTGTGGATTTCCACAAGTCACCAACTCGGAATTGGCGCATTAATGTGACAGTGCTGGGTGAGTTCCCATCATTATTAAGAAAAATGTATTAAAAAGTAAGCTTAAAAGTATGATGAATCATTGCATACTTTTAGGCTGTTGATTCCTAATTTGATTAATTGATTAATTATTGATTAATTGATGATTCCTAAGTTCCAGAAACATTTGTCAATATTTTATATCCCCATTTTCCCTGCAGTTCCACCCACCAAGCTGATCATCCTGGACCATCATGGAGCCGAGATTCGTGACCAGACTGCCGGACCCTATTTCGAGGGCGATAGCATCGACCTGACCTGCCTGTCCAGCGGCGGAGTGCCACCGCCCAGGGTTTCCTGGTGGCGTGAGCACGCCTTGATCGACGACTCCTTTCAGGTTCTGCCCGATGGCTCCGTTCGCAATGTCCTGCGCCTGAAAAACATCCAACGGAAGGATCTCCTAACGGTAAGTCATCAGCCTTTATTGAGGCTATTTTTGAAAGGAAATAAGGGAGAAGGGAGCCTGGTTGCTCCCAATATCGTAAGCCTTATTTACGACCATCGGACAAAGCACCTTCCAGTACAATACCAGGCTCCCTTCCCTCGGTTCTGTCAGTGATGTCTCAAAAAAGAATTTCAGAAGAAAGATAAATCAGGTTATAATTAAGGGATAAAACTGTTTTATTTTTATTTAAGGATAAGTGCAAGTACAAGTTTATTTAAAGAGTGTTTAATTTCTTACTCTTGATTTAATTAATTTCTTCATTTTAGAGCCAAGACTAGCTCACCCTGTTTGGCTTGAAAACAGCCAAGTTAACAGCACAGCTCTCACCTCTTGACTGCCAGTTGGCCATTTATTTTCGGCTGGCCACAAAAGGGCAGCTTTTGGTCTGTGGGCCTCCTCTTCTCCGTTAATGACAGCGCCCCGTACAATGGGCCATAATGGAAATCAAATGCAACCGCCTGCATTGGGAATTGTTCCCTGGGTGGTTGGTTGTGGTTCTCTCCCTCCTCAGAGAATCGCCCCTCCTCCCCCTTTCCACAGAGAATTCCCCTTCAGCTATGCGCTGCTCTTCTCGCCGCTCTCAAAGAGCGCGCTCTGTGTTCTGTTGTTGATTCTAAGCCGATTTTTCTTTGGCCCGTGTAATGAACATTATTGTTAGGCAGCGCTAATCCCGCCATTCAGATCCCGACGTTGGTTTCCCCCAGTTCCTGCTCCCTGCACCCGGCTTATAGCCCCCTCCCTCTTGGCCACAGAGCAAATTGTGAGCCGGTCAGGTCAGGTCTCTTTTGTGTTATGAATGAATGGCTTGAGTGGAATCACTTGAGCGCTGTTCGTGTAATACCAAAAGTTATTAGCTTAAACTGCGGAGATAAAGTGGGAGGAGAGGTTGGGAAAATCATAGAATATATATCGGACGAGTTGATGGAAAAGAGATTATCGTGAAAAATTAGGTATATTTGTGAGGAAAATCCACGATTACAGCGGTCACAATATAGACTAAAAACTGAAAAACAGCAATAAATAACTTTCAGCCAAAGAGTTATGGAACCCATAAATAAAATAAATAAAGAAAGGAAAATAAACCGCTGGCAAATAGTTTATTTATTCTTTAATAAAAAGTAAATTAATAATCTTATTAAAGCGGAATACCTTAAAAAAAAAAATAGCATTTAATGACCTAATTAACGCCACCAGCTAATGGGAAATTTCTGCATCACAAAGCGCGGCATTAAAGTAGAAAAGCAAACAAAAAAGAAAAATTATGCCAGGAAATAAAAACAATTTAATCTTTAATAAAAGGCTTTCAAATATCAGAGATCGAAATTAAATAGCTTGTGGTTCTTGAATCGATTTAAATTCAATAGTTTTGAACACCGTTCGATGCCACAATAATAAACACTTTGCCCCGGGACCCGGGCACTACTCCCAGAACCCCCAGCGGACCCCTCCTATATAATGCCAGATATCGTTGTGTAACCGAATAGAAATTTATGACCTAATTTTCCAATCGAAACGAGACTTGCTTGTGCGGCGAACCCAAAAGTTATGCAAATATTTTTATTGCCAGGCGACAGACGACCATAATAAAATGTCCGAGACCCAATAAGTATCGCATTACCTTGGGGCCAGCGGGGGAATTTATGACACTCGATACCATACTTGCAGCTCGCGCCAACCTTTTGAACTCTGCTCTGTGTGGTTCTGCCGAAAGCATAATTGATTAGTCTTGTGTTTTTTCTGCTGTTGTTGCGTGCCCGATACACATTTCCCGCAATTAAAATTAAATGTTGAGCAGGTTGATTTATCATCGATATTGGCTCCGTCCACAATGCTCCATATTTTATTATTATTAGTAAGAGGGCAATTATTGTAATGAGCATAAATCATCGGGTTTCATTATCGTTCCTCCTCTCCCTTTCAGATGTACACCTGCCAGGCCACCAACGGCCATGTGGTCCCGGCTCTGACCAAGAAAGTTATCCTCGACATGAATCGTAAGTACCTGCGTCCGTCCTCCCGACGACTTTCCATTTAGTGCAAAGCGAAAACATTATATACATATTTTGTGGCCAGCAGAGGTGAAGGTCAGCTTTCGTCGACGGGGGGGTTTCTCTGGGATTATTGTTTTGTGGGCGTGACATTTTCATGGAAATTAATGTAATTAAAGTTTTGTCATTCCGCCGCAAGGACACACGACCGACCACGAATACTCGCATATTTATCCACATCCCTGCATTTATGGTTATGCGGGGCCTTTGGGTGGCTATGCTAATCGCATTGTGGGTCCCCCGAGTGGGGCGGCGGGCTATGTGGCATAGCCAGTGATGGGCATAATAAAATGTGTCATAAATAATGAACATTTCCATAAAGGTTGGGTTATAGATGTGCAGGAAATTAAGCGACAGCCGAGAGAGCCTTGCCAGCGGAATTTGCGCGGTGTCCTTCTGCGGTAATAACTGAAAATATCACCAGGATAATCTGTGAAAGCCTAGATAGGACACACCATAATGGGTTAAGCTGAGAATAACTACTGAATAATAAAGGGGGTTAAAGTTGAACAAGAAAGCTAACTATCTGAAATTTTGATGTCCTTGTAGTTTTGTGAATTTTGTTATATACAGAAGGAATTAAATAAATTTATTAATTTATCAGGCACCTCAATATCTTTATAAGGAATAGATAATATAGCAGATTATTGGGAATTAGCGAACGTTTAATGACTAAATATTTTATAAGTAAATTACCCATAATGGAAACACAATTAAGTTAGATAGAAATCTAAGTGAAACTGTGATTATTTTCCTCGACAGTTCCCCCTCTCAGTTTGCTCCTGCAAGGACTAAATCACGCCGTAGTGGCAGGAACCCGGACACATGTAACCTGCACGGCCATAGGAGCTCGTCCGCCGCCCATAATTAATTGGTCAAAGGCGGGGCAGCCCGTGAAGGGGGCCACAGCATCCGTAAGTTTAACCTTTACGGAAATCTATAAAATATAATTTAAAATATTATATTTAAACCAAATCAAACAGACCTCCTCTGATGGCAACACAACCATATCGGAGCTCATGCTGATACCCGTGCCCGAGGATAATGAACGCCAGGTGGTTTGCTCCATTTCCCTAAATGCCGGGATCACTTCCCAGCAACTCCACGAGGGTCATACCACGGTGATGACCACCATGGGCAATGGACATACTGGCTTGCATCTCAAGGATTCCAGAGTGCTAAATGTGACACGTAAGGAGGAGTGCTTAAAATTAAGAGGGTCAGAGTGAAATTATAAGGGGGAATATCTTCAACAGATGCACCTATTGTCAACCTGAATCTGGGAGCTCCTCTCGATCCGAATAACCTGCTCAAGGGCTCCGATGTCTACTTGGAGTGCGATGTCAAGGCAAATCCGGGCATAACCCGTGTGGAGTGGTACCACAGTGTGAGTATTATAATTAAATAAATAGCTGAAATATGTGAAACATTTAAAATTCAGCTTAAATCCCCCTTTTGGCCACACAATTTTCTCTAATTAAATTACAGGCCAGCAAAACCTCAACACCCGCATTGACCACTAATTGAATAATATTTATTTTCCCTTTTGCAGGACAAGCAACTTCACTCCTCCCGCGGCATCATCATCTCCAACCAGACCCTGGTCCTGCAGGGAATTTCGAAATCCTCGCATGGACAGTACTTCTGCCGGGCCACCAACCTGCAGGGCAGTGTGTCCAGCAACGAAGTCTACTTGGATGTGAAGTGTAAGTGCCACCCACAGTCCACCTCTTAGCTCCGCAACACAACTCACTTAGCTTTAGCACTTGAAGGATGCACAGAGAGAAAAACTAAATTATTAAGTAATATATGTTATATTACTTAATAATAAGGCTATTAAAGGGAGGAATTAAATATAGATTATATATTAAATTATAACACAAATTCGAGTTCAGAGAAGTCTCTCCTTCGCTTTTGCTTGTGCATTGCAGGCAATGCTGGCAGAAAAAGCGAAAGAGAGAGAGAGGGAATAGAGAATGATTTTGAGTGAAATGGATCCTACTCATGCTAGTTCTAATCTTTAAAAAATACTTAATAGTATTTAAGACTAAAATACATTTTTTATTTATTTCTCTCCGTGTACTCCCTCCCTCAGATCCTCCCGTTTGCAAGTCGGAATCAACGATTATACGTGCCGCGCTCAAGCAGACAATCAACATCACCTGCGAGGTGGACGCCAATCCACTCGATAATCTAAATTACAAGTGGCACTTCAACAACTCGCTGGAGAGCCTCATCGAGCTGCCCCAACTGGGGGCTCCGCTGATGCTGGCCTCCGGTCTGGAAGCCACTGCCAACGGATATTATCAGCGAAGCAAGCGGAAGCACTCGCACGGAATGCAGCAGCGCCTGCTCCACGGCCGGCACGGACGCATGGCGGCCGTGAGGTTCGAGGACGAGGACGATTACGGCGAAGAGTTCGGAGGCGGCGGCGAGGAGGAGAACGAGGAGCTGCCCTACACCCAAATGGTCTACTCCAACATGGTGCACAAGAACCACGTGGAGATCAACAAGCAGCTGCAACGGAAGCAGCTGCCCCAGCAGCAGCAGCATCTCCAGTCCGGTGGCTCTGGCTCCACCTTGGACTTGCATCACCCATCGTCCGCCTCCTCCTCCTCCTCCATCCAGCTGGCAGAGCGCAAGAGAATTTCAGCTCTGCACAAGCAGCAGCATCATCGTGGCAACGTGGTCACGCCCCCGACCACCACGTCTGCCCCGCCGCTGAACAACGTGTACAGCTATCACGTGGATAGCTACGAGTCCTTCGGCGCCATTTCCTGCGTGGCCAGCAGTCCGATGGGCCACAGCCAGCCCTGCTGGTATCACATCCAGCCGGCAGGTGAGTGTTCAGACCGTCCAAGCGTAGTCGCGAGATAAAGAATGCTCCTTCCTCGCGGGTTGAAATCAGGAAGTCAGGGGGAAAGAGTAGGAGAGCTCTAAATACTCTATCGGGAATTTTGAATATTAAATTAGAAAACTTGAAAAGTAGGAAAGGAGGTTTTTATAAATTTTAGAAACCCTAAATCCTTTAGATAATATAATTTGTTTCCTAAATATACTTTTTAAGAGAGAGTCATCTCTGGAGATTCTCCAGCTAAGAAGCCCCATTGCGGGCAGAGTGTGAGGGGAAAAATTTAATTAATTTCACATCGAGAGAGCGTGGCCAACATGTTTACTCAATTCGGCTGCTCGCACTGCGTCCTGGTGCTGGTGCAGTAGATAATTGTTGCACGCAGCACGTACGGATGCCGGCGAGTGAATCTCAGCTCGTTATTTACATTTGTGCGGAGCAACCTGCCTGCCTGCCTGCCTGCCTGCCACCAGGTGGCAATTTAACGCGATGCAGCGCCTGTCCGACGGTTGTCAAGGGGTTAAGAGTGCCCAGTGGCATGGCGTTCCGTCCAGTTTTGTCCCTGACAGCAATAAAAGCCATGTTTACCATCGCCATCTGCATGTTTGCCTGCTGCTGGTGCTGCTGCTGTTGCAACAACAACAACTGCCACTGCAATCTGTGTGTGCGTGTGTGTGTGCGGCCCCCGATAATCTGATAATCAAATGCAATAAATTGCCAGGGTACATCATTTATTTATAAAAGCTCCGCTGACCATGGCCCAAAAACAGGCGGAAATTTTAACGGAAAAGCAACATCAAATGACAAGCGAGAAAAGTGTGTTAGTGCGGGGTCAGGGACAAAGGCATTCTATCGAGAGGAAAGGCCTGGGAAAGGGTTTAAAAATACAACAAGAATTTAAGGGATTAATAAAAAGTATTTGTTAACATAAAAGAATAGGAAGATAATCACAAGTAAATTTCAGGTAAAAGTAAAGGCCTTTAACCAGCTAATCATATATCTAAATTACATTTTCGATATGTAGATACTGTAGAAAATCTAACATCGATTCCCGATTCTACTCCAAACCCATCTCAATAAGAATCCCTCTAAATTTTCCTTTTTTCCAACCAATAGATCTACCTGAACCCGTGAAGAACTGCACGGCCTTCAATGCCACTGCCAACTCCCTGCAAATACAGTGCATTCCCGGCTACGATGGCGGCATTCCGCAGCACTTTCATGCCCAGATATACGACGAACTGAACCGACAGATACTGTACAACGCGTCCTACAAGTATCCGGAGTTTACGGTGAAGCGCCTGCCCAGCGACTCAGTGTTCGTCATCCGGATAACGGCGGTGAATGCCCAAGGCCCCAGCAAGGTGGCGTATCGCCTGCGGGGAAGGACGCTGTCAGCGCCTTTACTGCGGACAGGTGAGTTTGCCACGGGAGTTACGTGGAATGCCTGGGAAGCCTGTTGCAACATGTTCCTAGCTATCCTAGCTCCATGTTCCCAGCAACATTTTGCATAAAGATTGGAGTGCCGGGTATTCCTGTTGGAAATATCTTCCTATTTCTATGAATACAATTATAAAACAATTAAGAATTATAACTACTAAATTCGTATGATTGATATTCCCAAGAATATTCAATATTTTGACATCTTGCAAGCTATTTTGGCATTGTCTGTTTGCCAGCTTATTGACCACTTTGCCACTTTAATTGGTCGTTTTTGTTTCCCATTGTGTGGCCCTCAAATGATGGCAGGTAGCTGCCATCCAAACCCCCCTGCTTGTCCGCATTTTGTCATTCGATTTTTCACAATTTTCCCCCATATCTGCTTTCCATTTTGCATGACATTTTCCGTGGATGCGCGCAGCCTCGTCGACGGCGGTGCTGGTGCAGCTGACACCCCTGCTGGGCGCCCTGGTCGGTGTGATTGCCACACTCATCCTGGTGGCCATTTGCGTGGTGATCTTTATCAAATTCCGCAGCAAGCGGGGCGGCGGCGGACGCCGGCACGGGAATGGGGGCGAGGCCACCACCACCGAGGCGGACAAGGGCAGTGCGGAGCCCCTCTCGCGCAACATGGGCAGCCACTCCAGTTTGGAGGACAAAAATCCGGATGTGGTGCCCCAGGAGGCCAACAGCGAGGACGAGTTCCATCAGGAGGAGAAGGCCTTCGACCGATTGAATATGGAATCGCAGCGGATTTTGTACACTCCGCCGACGCGCATTAATACCGCCTCCCCGCCGCCGCCCTCGCTGTCGCCTACCTTTGGCAAACAGGTGAATACCATTGTTTTTTCCCCATCTTTTTTTTTTTAGATTTACCGATTTCAGATTCCAGTTTGCATATTGTGAATGGTTCACGCCGCTCGACAAAGCGAGGGTGTGTTGCCTACTTTCAGGCTTTCGCTTTAAAAGCGATTCCAGCAGGGCAAAGATTAACGTGAGGTTTTCAGGGGCTTTCCAATGGGTTGATATGGTGTTTCAGTTAGTTTTATGAGGATTTAACATGTTTGGTTTTGGGTTTTGAGTTTTGAAAGGGTTGTCTGTGTTTTATGTGATAATAATATTACAAAAATGTTTGTTTTAGAGCCAATATAGGTAGATAAATTCAACTAAACATAGCAAGGTCGAAACTAATAATAAATATGAGTATTTCTGGCAGTTGGGAAATAAATATTGGAAAAATAAATATTTTAACATACAAAGAACATGTTAAAAATAGGATTACCATTTAAAAGATAAGGAAAAATACAGATTAATTAATTTTAATGTCTTCTGACATCATATTTTGGACTTGATAATAATTTTGTGAGCTGAAAACTCTTTTCCGGAACTAGTTTTTTCTATAAATAATATTAATAAACATAAAATACAGATTTCGTTATTAAAATCTTATATTCGCTCGCTCAAAACTGCACAAATTAAATGTATTTTATATAATTATAACCCTCCAACAATACAGAGAACAACTCTTCTCCTCAGAAATATATTTTCAAGCTTCGACCACTCCCCCCCTTTGTATGTACATATTTCCATCCCTCAATTAGCCAGAAACCGTAAATAAATTACACAAATTAGTTTCCTTGTTTTCCGCACCAACAACAAGTTGCTGACCCGCCGAAACTTTTCCTCCAGTGTCCACATCCCAGTGCAGTTTTGCTTAAATTTTTATCATTGTTTGGTTTCATTTTTTATCCGGTTTTTTGGGTCTAAGGATTGTTTGGGAAGTGGGGCATCAAATTTTGATGAGCAAAATGTTTTTGTTGCCAGTCGTCGTCGTCGTCGTCGACGTCGCCGTTGAGGGCAAAAAGTTCCAAAATGTTTAGCTTTTTGTGTTTAGCTTGGCTTTTTGTAAATTTCGGTTGGTCCCTTCGAGTTGGAGAGTTCGTAACAAGCTCATTAGAAGTTCCTGGTGTTTGTGTGGGTCAGTTGGCCAACTTTTCGATTAGAAATTGTTTTCGTCAGCGTTCAGTTCAGTTTGTTCGTCATAAATGTGAAGGGCAGAGCGGGACAAAATGCCCATCAAAGTTGACGGGAGGAAAATTACAGAGAGATAGCCATGGGGGGACTAATTAAAAAGCTAAATAAATCAAAAGGCTATGCTAAATGTAGGACTTTTTATTATAGTTTTAATTAAAAGTATGAAGCTTGAAGTACGGAGGTACTAACAATTGGGCGATTTATTTATTATTTAGAACGTTGAAGGCTTTTTGCAGCTTAAATATTTTTCCGGGAAAAAATTTAAAAGAAGGTCCGTTCTATAACTCCGGTTAATTGGAGTCAGAGAGAATAAATGCGAAACTCTCTCTCTCGCTACAGATTAGATCTTATAAGCTGTATTCGCTGCTTTGCTAGTACATTGCAGGCATGGTGGGGAAGACAGAACGTTGGTAAAACAGAACTCCCCCTTGCTAGCTTTAATGTAGAGCCAAATAAATTCAAATTATCTCCTTTAATCATATTTANCCACAGTACGGTGAACTATCGCTAACCACGAACCCTGCCTTCAGCCTGTATAACACGCCCCAGCGCGCTCCTGCCGTTCAGCGACCTGTTTACACCGCTCCGCCGCCCCTGCTGTCCACGCGGACGCCCCCCAACATCTACACCCGCATCCCGGGCAGAGGCGGCGGCGGCGGCGGCTGCGGTGCAACGGTGACCTCGACAGGAGCCCCCGGCTATCACCTGCCGGCGTACGAGACCCGCACCTCGCCCACCTCCCCCTACGGATCCACCACGACCTGCACGATGCCCCTGCTGGGTGGCCAGTCCAACGGATCGCTGCAGACCAACGGGAGCAGCAGCATCGGCGGTGGTGGAGGTCTCGTGGTCGGCGGGGCGTGTAATACCCTGCCCCATCCGGGCAGCCTCCATGGCATCCACGGGGGCGGCATCTCAGCGGCGCTGACCAGCTCGGTGACCAGCGGCAACATCACCATCGGAGCGGCCCAGTCGCTGCTAACCTCGCCGCGCTCCCAGACGGCCACGTACAGCACCACGCTGGGCATGGGCGCCGTGGGGGTGCAGTCGCCGCTCCTGATGGGCGGCGGCGGCGGCGGCCTTGGGAACTACGAGACGGTGAGCTCCTGAGAGTTAGCCAAAGAGGACGTCAAGTGTCAGATCGTGTGCATAGGGGGGAGCAGTACGTGCACCACCACCTCTCTGGGCGCCGAGCGCACCACCATTGTCTAAGGAATATATGCTTAGTCCCGTAAGGAACTGTCGCAGAGGTAACTGAATCCCAAATCTGTATTATAGTAGGTAAGCTGCATTGACAAGACTTCCACGAATCACAAACGAAACCAAGCAGAAACAGAAACAGAGAGCGGCAGCTGGAAAACTGAACTAGAACTCTTAAACACTTAAATACTTAAAGCCCAAAGTGTAAAGGATTTAGCATTGTTTCCGAACCCACAAAGAACAAGGCATTTATTTAGTTGAAACCACTCGAGAATCTGTCTTTGTGCGCTAAAACCAGAAACATAATGAGCTATGCTTGTGAAATTACAAACAGAAACTAGTTTTAAGGAGATTTAGTGAAATCGCAACTAGTTAAGCTATATAGATGTGTATATATGTAACTTACTTTAGGATCAGGTCAGCTAATACTTAAACTAGAGGTAGCCTAAACTAAATTGAACTTAGTTAGTCACATTGCGAATCTACGAAAAGACTATCCCTATGATAAAATTACAGAATTTAATGGCATATCTCTATAACAACATATAGCACAACCACTCACACACACACACACACACACGGCAAAACGACATCTGAAATAGGCGCAAACTACATATATATATATTATATAGCGATACGATACGATACAATACGATATATGGATATGGTGTGGCGTGTATATGTGCATCGAATCATACTTTGTTAAATGTGGAATGAATTTTATAAGCATCTGTTGTCGACAACTACTTTTTCAGCTCTATATAGTACGAATATAAATATATATATAAAAGATCTGTATGTATCCACGATTAAGCTGCGCGCAAAGGCAAGCCAACCTGTCCCAAAGAAGAGAAAAAATCCCATTTCCCACTCAACTTATTCGAACTTACAGCCCGTTCTCAGATCTTTTTCCCGATCACAATCTCACACCCACCTCCCACCATCAACGAACTCAACATGCAAAGTGCTTCTTCAATGACAAAATCAAATTGAATTGTGACTCGAATTATAAATTGGAAAACAAAAAGGAAACGAAAAACTTGAGAATGAAATTTAATTTTAAGGACTTTCGACTCTTTAAGTACGTTTAAAATATGAATACATATATTTTCTTAATTACCCCCTCGATTATATTTATTTCCTGCGTTTGAAAACTAAGTACTTTACGTTCAGTTCCCAATTTTAATGTACAATTAAACTTAATATTTGCAATTGAGCAAAACCAAGTGAAAATAAGTGAACAAAAAATAAAGAACAAAATGTGTATAAGCTGCTGCTGTTGCTGTGATTATTTTTTGGAAGGGAAATGAAGGAGAGGTAAGGAGCAAAGAAACAAGGAAAAGCTAAATATTTGGCTGGAAAATCAAAACAGAAAATAATTATGGGGAAAACTGCAAAATACCTGGGCTCCAAAAACGATAAATTCCTGACCCCAACATGGGAATGTGACTCTGTAAGCTCGTTTTCCCTGATTTATTTGGAAATATTTTTCATAATTTGCGGATGGAATACACACGGACACCCGTAACAAGCCCATGTCACCACAGGACATGAGTTCGTGTACGCATATTTGTCCTTTTGGCAGGACACGCAATACACTTTTGGAATTAATTAACGCAGCCCCAGACGAAGCCGAAAAACCACTCCACTCCGCACTCTCCACAACCCCAACCCCAAACCCTAACCGAACCGAAACCCAAAACAGAAAACAAAGCAACAACATGTGTGGAGTGGCCTGGGAGCGGAGTGGAGTGGAGCGGGACGGATGGACGGATCGCTGTATCGCCCGGATGGATGGATGGATATGTGTGCGCTTGTTTGTTTGTCCACATCCTGCGGCGAAACTTGTCACAGACTAATTTCGTGTCTCAGCTCATAAATTGATATTAATGAGCCGCCGCCGCCGCTGCCGCCCGTCCACGAATCATTTTTCGCGTTTGCCTAACGAATATTTAACTTTCGGTTCGTTCAGTTCGGTTTGCTTCGTTAGATTCCCACTGACAGTTACAAAGTGGCAGTCAAGTAGATGCGTAATTCAGGCAGGACACCCACCGATGTCCTGCGGCGCCTGCGACACGAGTTGGCATTCAAATGAACATGTGTGCTCGTCGTCCGTCGACTTCTCCCCAGAGAGAGAGAGCGACGTGTAGCGGCAAATTGAATGAATCATTTTGTGTTTGCCACAGGAAAACGTAGTCAAAATTCCAGCAAATATGTAAATTCATTAAAAGCATTTTGGAAAACACAATCGAGTGGAAAACTTACGACAGTTTTCTTCTCTCAATATGTATTTATATGCCAGGAGAGTTTCAAGGAAAATATACAACTTTCAGGCGTACTGCCACAAAACCTACAGATTTTTGGGCTCAAATATCAATAGGAAAGGATTGCAAAGGCAAAATATACACAATGTGTATTACACATGCTATTTGGTTCATGCGATTCATAAAGATTTATTTGTAAACTTTTACACTGTTCTTCATTATATAGAAATCATTATAAATCAGAAAAACACTTTCCAACATCTTTATATGGAAACTTATGACAAAGGCATGTTTATAAGACCATTTACCATTTTTAGAAATGGATCAATCCAGTAAATTGATGCTTTCAGGGCCATTTTGAATTCCTTTTTATATGATTTAGTATTTCCTATTATCTAGTTTACTCCTGCAGCCTTCTTTGTAGCTCCTTCATATACTGAATGGTCTTTTCGGGCGACATGCCATCGTCCTCATCAGGATAGTCGAGGTTTTCTGGCTCGGCCTCCGCTTCCGCATCCATTTGCTGGTGGTCCGGGGAGCTTACCGGCTCCTCTTCCATGGCATCCGAGCCACTGTCTTCACTAGGGGTATAAATAGCTTTTCTCTTTGAACTTTTGGTCGATTTCCTATAGACTACGTTGGAGTCCGAATCGTCTGAGCTCCTGTGCTTCCTCCTTTTTTTTCTGCGCCCGTCGTCTTCTGATGCCTCCGATTCACTCTCATTGGAGTCCACGAACTCTTTGCTCTTGTACTTGGCTTCTGCCTTCTTTTTCATGGCCTCCTCCTTCAGCTGTCGTTTCTTGGCCTTTTCCTCAGATCGTTTTCGCTTTTTGGCAGCCCGTTCGCCTTCGTCTACGTCGCTGTCTTCCCCATTTCTCCTGCCCCTTTGTTTTGAAGGCTTTTTCTGGGGGGCGAGTTCTCTGGGCTCCTTCAGTAGTTTCTTGGTGCGATTCAGGACTTCCTGGCGCTTGGCCATCTCCTGCTCCCGCTGCAATCGCTCCTGCTCTTGCTGTTCTTCAACCTCCTTTCGCAGCTCCTCCTCCAATCGAATGCGTTCCAAATGCAAGGCCTCCAACTCCCGCACACGCTGCAACTCGACGGGTAATTTGGTCAACAGGATTTGGCATTTGTCGGCATTTTCCGCCGCACTCTGCAGCGGCACCTCAGTTTGGCTTAGACACGTGGAGAGGTAGTCGAATAATCTGAAATACAAGAGATATACATATAGTTATAAGAAGCTTTTTATCAGGCTTATAGTTGGTCCACCCGTATGCCACATGCAGCTCCAGCTCAGCCTTTATGAGATCCACCGACTTGGCTCGCTGCCCTTCCAGCAGCTGCTGCGCATCCTCGTAGATGGCCAGCCCCAGATTGTTCATTACCACCGGATCGTGGGGAGCCAAGTGCCGGGCCTTGCTGAGCCACAACTTCGACTCGGCTGCGTTGCCCTCGAGATACAAGGCCTTGGCCAGGCCCAGCATCACTTCCACAGAGTTGTTGAGCTGGGAATTCTGCTGCAGGCACAGCATGTAGGCATCAATGGCCTCCTGGTATTTGCCCAATTCCAGGGCCATGTGAGCCAAATTAAGGCGGGCCGAGGGTGGCCCCCCTTTGCCAGCCTCGGCAACTTGCTTGAAAATCGCCTCGCCGGCGGACTTGCGATTGCGACAGCTCAGGGCGACTCCGACGCCATTGGCGGCCCACAGATTTCGGGAATCTCGGCCAAGAGACTGGAAAGGAGGAGAAACATGCGAGTCACCATTACAGGAGTGTATTGTACGGTGTTCCTTACCCGGGAAAATAAGCCCAGAGCTCTGTTCTGCTTCTTCTTGGCCCCAACATCGTTGCCTGAGGCCAAGCAACTTTGTAGGCTCTTTAGGACCGCATTTCCCATCAATACCAGGCTGTAGGTATCCTGCCTGTCATCTCTTTTCAGGACAACATTGAGGCAGAGCATGGCCTGGGTGGTGAGGCCCAGTTTGACATAGATGTTGGCCAGAGAGGTCCTGGAAATTAAGGGTTATATACAGGAAAAGGAGGTTATTTCCCTAAGAACAAACTCACCTGGCTGCCAGACTGTCGTTGTCGTACTTAAGCACATCCTTGAAGAAGTCGATGGCCGTGAGCACGTCGTTCTGCCGCAAGGCCATCACCCCGAGTCGCAGATAGCAATCACAGTAGTTGGGATAGTCGGCAAGAATGTCCCTGTAGGCAATCGCAGCCAAGTCGCACCGCAGCAGATCCTCGAGGATGCGTCCCCGATTGAAGCGCAGGGTGAGCATATTCGTCTCCTTGTGCTCGCCGCCCTTCATGCCATTCGCGGCCAGTGCCGTGTTGATGGACTCAAGGGCCTGCTGTGGCATTTTGGCCAGCTTCTGGATGACGGCCACGTTGTTGAGCCACTCGATGGGATATGATTCCCCCCGGCCGCCGTAGATCCGCATGGCCCGCTGGTAGGCTTCGATGGCATGCTTCCAGCGCTGCTTCTGCTCATAGGCCAAGGCCAGGCTCACCCAGCTGTCGTAGTCCTGCAGGCTGGAGCTGGAGCGCGACTCCACCACCTTGAGCAGCAGCTTGATGGCCGCGTCGATATTCTTCTCCGCCATATAGATCTTGGCCAGAAGCCGCATGACATCAAGCTGCTTTGGCATGACCTTTAGCATAGCTTCCAGGCACACCTTGGCCCTGCCCTGATCGCCCCGCCTGAGGTACATCTGGGCCAGGCCAAACTGGGGCAGAACATAGCCCTCCGGGGCATGTCTCATGGCCATCATGTAGAACTCCATGGCATGTTCGAAGTCCTGCCTGGCATGGAAACACCTTGCTACGTAGAAGCAGTTCTGCGACTGAAGCAGCGGAATATCGGTCCACATGTACGAATTTCCCGCCAGGGCATCCGCAAGAGTGTAGATCTTCGCATAGAAGTAGTGGAAGGCGAGGATGTGAAGGACCATCGGGTGGCGAAAATTCTGCTCGTAGGCGGCACACAGCAGATTGATCCCCTCCCGGGCGGCAGCCTTCTCGCCTTGATTCAGCTTCAGAATGGCCATGCCGACCAGGGCGTTCTGGCATCGACCGTTGTGCTGCAGGGCCAGCTCAAACGAGCGCCGGGCGCTGTCCAGGTTGCCCAGCTTGAGGAAACAATGGGCTATGCCCACCCGGACATCCGCCGGTCCGCGGGGCTGGTGCATGAGCACGCTCTTGAAGTAGCCCAGAGCTCCGATGTAGTCCTGGCGATTGTAGGCCAAGCAGGCGCGACCAATCAGCGCGGGAATGTGGGTGGGCACATTCCGCAGTACGGCGACGAAGTGGGCATCCGCCTCCTGGGCTCGGCCGGCGGTCAGCATCAGGGCGTATCCCCTGACCACGAGCAGAGAGCGGTCTTCGGGTCGTTTCATCGCATCCAGCAGCTTGAGGATATTCGTGACCTTGGCCTGCAGGGCGGTCTGGCGACTGCCCAGCTCCTTGTGGGCCTGCCTGGTAAAATGGGCCGCCAGCAGGACATTGGCCCTGGCCAGATCATCCTTGTAGGAAGCGTAGGTCCGAAGGCACCCGCCAATGGCTTCCTCCAGAACGTGGACGAAGTTTTCCGAGTTGCTACGCGAGTAATAAGCCAGCTAAGGGGCAGGAATTCAATGCAGTTCTCATGGGTTACGTTTAGGATTAAGGAGCTCACCGCCATCTGTATCCAAGTGCGCAGGCTCTTCTGCTGCACACACAGTCCGGTGATGACCTGCGGCAGGTCTTCCATGGGTTTGTCGGTAGCTCCTTTTTGACGCTGCATCTTCAGTTCACAATGTTTGGCGGAAACACGAGTCACACACGGAAAGAAATGGCAATAGGGTTGCCAGACAATCGAAAAAGACTGCCATAAGCAGAATCGAAAACTTTGAGCACTAGGGTTGCCAGACTAATGGAAGACCACGACTGTGTTGACAGGAACCAGAACTCTTGGCATTTTTCGATAACTAGTCGAAGTGTTTTTAGCAATATAAAATATATACACATACAATGGAAATACAATACAAAACGGAATAAAATATTTTCTAAATACATATGTACATACTAATGTATGCATATGCCTTTGGTATCTTAATACGTCTTACATTACATTAAAATATGATTCAATTTATAAATAAGACCACTTTATTATTCCAAATTAATACCATTCTTAGAATACATCTTATATAGGCATGTCCCTTTTAAAATTTTGAAAAATTGAGTAAAATTGATGTATAAATTGTTTATTTGGATAAATCAATGTTTAAGAAACTATATGTACATAAGTCAAACAGGCAAGTTTAAAGAAAACTGCCATATATCTATGAATCATTGATCGATCCTTTCGCCTGACACCTGAGCTGGGCCCCAATAATTTGTTAAATTGCATGTTCAATGTCAAAGTCAGAGTTCCACAATTGAAAATCACTTTGATGACGTAAATTACAATGATTGCCCAGAGCTAGAGGGCCACTTACGCTTTCTGTTTGAGCGTAATTATTTCATGATTCCCTTTTGACTCGATGTTCGCTTGCCGCGATTATCAAAGCAGCGCTTTTTTTTTTGCTTGTCACCAAACTTGACCCAAAAGGCGCAGACAAACAATCAAGCTCTCATTACCTGTCGGTCTGGCTGTCCGCCTGTCTGCCTGTCTGTAAATTCCACCGCCTCCTCCCCCTGTTGGCCAATTGTCTGCCGTTTGTTGACGGAGTGTAAAAATAAACAAACATTCGGGCGAACAATGCTAATCCATTCGATACGGAATGCTCGGAGGATTAGCTACCAATTCCACATCCGCATGTTGTGGAGGGAACTTGTTCTGGGCAGCCGGGTCTCTGTCTCTTGGCGGGTATAAATACTCGAGTTTTGGTTGAGAACAGCATCAGTCAACGCACTTCCAATCTTCAAGAACGTTCGTCGAACACAAAAAACACCACAAACCACAATCAATATGAAGGTGAGTGTGCTTGGATCTCTAAAATGAATTCTAGGATGCTCTAAGAAAGATCCTGAAAGAGTTTTAGAATTTTATAGGAATTCTTTCGTGCAGAAATTTCCATAAATAATTGTTCCTTATTTTAAATCTCTCATTTCTTAACCCCCCAGTTCCTCATCTGCTTGGCCCTCTTCATCGCCGCTGCCCAGGCTCATGTTGTGGCTCCCGCCGTGACCTATGCCGCTGCTCCGGCCCTGACTTATGCCGCTGCCGCTCCTGTGACCACCTATGCCGCCGCCTTGCCCCGTGCCTACTCCGCCTATGCTGCCCCCTCGGTCTACGCCGCTCCCTCGGTGTACTCGGCCCCCTCTGTGTACTCGGCCTCCTATGTGGCCTCGCCCTCCGTTTACTCCGCCTACGCCGCCCCCGCTGTCGTCTCCACTCTGCTCAAGAAGTAAAGTGATCATGATCGATATGATTAACATTGAATTCCCCTAATTTTGTCTATGATTTTCCAAGAAATAAAGCTGTGAATTTATAAAGATACATCGTTCTTTGCTTTTTGAGGGATTTTCTGGTAGAAACAGGGTTTCGTAAAATATAAAATATAATAATAATAATACAAGGAAAATAATATTTTGAAGATAAAAATGTTTATATTTCAGATACTTCTTGGTAGACCTGGACGCCTTCTGCTAACTAAATATTAAAGAACAAATATATATACATATATATATAATACTGCTCAAAAGGATACAGTAAGCCCCCTTCAGGCAGAGGGCCATAAAGGAGACAGGACCTTTCGTAAGCCAATTCAACACCCACACACCTCTGGCACAGTCAGTGCCCCGAAACGCCTCTGTTTACGGTTAATTCGTTGGCATAAATATTTTATTTAAACTTGGTTCCTGCTCTCCGGCTCTCCAGCTCTCCGGCTGCCCGGGCACTGGGCTGGCCCCCAGTTTAGAGCCCTGGCATGTGGCCCATGTTATGGCATCCGCCTGCCCGTTAATGTTATGCAAATGAATTACGACTCAACTGGGCTAGTACGGCGTCAAGCTCAGGCACGTGGCCAGGAATATAGTATATATATATGCGTATACATATGCCCACATGTCACATAATCCCCAGCATAAGCGGCACATAAACATGGAACAGGAGCGGAAGCAGGCAGGACTCTCCTGGAGTCGCGTTGAGCACTGCTCCCGCACTGCTCACCCCCCCCCCACACTCCTGCAGGTTACAAGTAAATTTATTGATTGTTTTGTAATGCACTTAGAGCGGGGAAATCCTTCTTTTCGCTGCCACGTTGCGATCTACTTCCGACACGACGATTATGCAGAGCAACAAAACTTTTCCCCGCCACGTTTCCGGGGAAAAAGTAGGAAAAGTTTAGCCTAAATCACTTAGACCTCGGCCCCGAAAAACAAGTGTCGGCATGTCGGGAAATCAGAGAGAAAAGACCGCCTGTGTGGGCGGAAAAACTTTTGGCAATTTTCTTAACAAAAACAGCAGTCAAAAGTTGCCAAAATCGAGATGCTATTTCATCTACGGATATGGTAAGCGGGCTCCCACTCCTGCCTGCCTTCCTTTCTTCCCTTTGGCAAAATCCTAAATAATTAATCAACGTTTTACTACAACGTTTGTCCAAGTAAATATTTAATTAACCATTTTGGCAATGACATTTTGAAAAATATGCACAGCAGCAGCAGCAGCAGCAGCAAGGCATTCGGCATTCACTCAGTCAGTTATCTCCTTGACAAATAAATTATTTAAAAGTCAACACAGAAATTAGAGCGAGAGTTGTCTTTGGTGTCGAGTGGAAATAGATGGAAAATACTGCATAACTTATCAGGAATGGCCTGGCAAATTGTCGAGCAATTAAGTGACCAGGCCGAGAGGAGCCTGGCCTGAGCTGAGGGATTATTTGTGTAACTGTTATGGAAAACAAACCGAAATAAACAAACAAATTGGCTGGAATCAGTCGGATTTGAAACCTTTTGTCCTCCACTCCAGACGCTTCAAATGCTTGTTTGCCTTCCTCGCTGTTTCCCTATTTGTTTTTTTTTTTTCTATTTCTTTCGTGTGGGTGACAAGGACGTGACAATCCCGACAGAAGTCGCCATTGTCAATGGCATTTTCAGCGAGACAAAAGGGTGGAAAACCAGAGGCGAAGCCCCCGTTGCGACATCTTCCTGCCACTTGAGACGCAGCCAAATGCCCCAGGATGTGTTTGATATGCACTCCATCCTGGCATCCTGGCACTCTGGCACTCTGCTGGCAGCTTAATTATGGGGACAAGGACAAGACAATACAACAATATTGTATATAACAAACAACTTCCTTGCCGAGGCTGAAATGGGGAAATGAATATCGGATCAAATCTACTTGTTAAAAGCCGCTTGTGACAATCGATTTGAATCGACGCATCCTCAAGTATCCTGCAGCAGGAGGCGAGGCACACAATTCAATTCCGCTGCATTATTATTTCATATTTCTCTAGTGGAGGGAAATGAGAGCGAACCATTGCCATGGCAGCGCCAGAAATTGCCTTTCGATTGATAATTCCGGCTGGCAGAATATGCCACTTGCCTTTCCTAGAACTTCACAAATAACTTTAAGTATTAAATGGTAAATAAATATAATATATATTTACGGGGTTTTACATTAAAAAGAAAGAGGTTTTTAAGCTTAGATGTCTAGTAGTAGAAAAGCCATTTGAAGACTGACTAAATTCATAAAGTATTTGGTATTTTTTCTCCCAAAAATATGTAATAATTAATAGCAAAGAAAACACCTTTACCAAGAGCTTGAGCTAATATATGCCATGCATATTATATCTATTCCTCTCTGGACTTGACTTGCACATAACTCCCAGCTTCTCCGGAAAACCTGAATTACTTGCTAGAATATACATCAAACTGCAAAACTTTCGGCTTTGTGTTTAAATTAATAAAACATTTAGCCAGTTTGCGAGCACTCCTCTTTCCTGGGCAAACAAACTAAAATTAACTAAAAATGTTGAGAGCAGCAGCAGCAGCAGCAGGAACATTAAGTAAACAGCCGAAAAGTATGCTTCAACTTTTGGGCATTACATAAATTCCACACACCGTACACACACACACACGCACACTACCAACAAAAGCACATTAAAGCTTAGAGATAGAGAGAGTGAGCGAGGAGGAAAAAGAAGCTAGCAAACAACCATAACATTTATCACGAACACTTAAGTTGCCTCCGAAAGGGGGGAAAAACTTGAGGGGAAAACACCGAAGGGGAAAATCAAGGAAAATCAAGGCACAAACAGGAGGCGGCGCCGGTGGGCGGCAGTTTGTTAAATCAATTTGATAAACTGTCAATAATGAGAAATAATTTAATGCGCAGCCTCCAATGGCAGCCGGGCTGGGAAACAGATTTCCCCGACTCATCGTCATAAGCAATTATTATGAACTTGAGCTGGCTTTTCCCCCGCAGTTTTCCTTCGGCCTTCCTTTGCCTCTGTGCCTGCTATTAGCACTTGCTGAAGTTAGGACAAATTTTTGGTTACTTGGACAAGCGAAAGCCGAGATTTATCAAAGATATCACCGAGATGGACCAGTCAACAATAACGCAAAGTGTCAACACAAGAGGCTAGAGGAAAAACTGGCTAAGAGAGACAGAGCAAGGAAGAGAGAGAAAGGGAGAGAGAGGGGAAAAGCCGTATAAGCAGATGAAGAACCAAAAGCAAAGGCAAAAGCAAGGCAACCAGATAACAATGGCCAAAATGGCAGCAAGGACACTGCAGGAAAATTCACTTTATAAAATGGGTAACAGAAAAATTAATAATATTATAAATCATGAAGGAAAATCTATTGGTAAATAATATTCTCTCATAAAATATATAAAAACCAATATGTTTTTGAACCCTTTTACAATTTAATATTATTTTTGTATCCCCTTAAAGCAAAAGGGTTTTAGTCTCCAGCTTTAGGCACATTTTCCCAAGTGTACTCCGTCAGAAGAGATTGTCAGGGGGCGCTTGGAGCTTGAGCTGAATAAGGAGGTAATACAGGAGCGGGTGCTGGGGAATGGTTACGAAAATTGGGGATTGGGGAATGGGGTGACGACACTGACGATGTCTGTGCGTGCGTGGCCCGAATCCTTTTGTGCGGGCTGTTGGAAACGACCTTCATAAAACAAACACGCCGATAATGAGTGAACAGTCGTAGGTTTCTGGTCTCCTCCCGAAAGCACAAGGCAGAGGGATCCGGGGAGCCGTGCCAGGCCACGAAATTGGAGCTACCATGTCGCCTCCTCTCGCTCTCAATTCAACGGATTTCCCGGTTTCCTTTGTGAGTGCAACTAACTGGGCGATAATCGGCATTTGATTTGGTGCCGGCGAAAACTTTTCTCAAGAGTTTACCTCTTTGCCAGTCGACCTCGTCCTTCCCTGCCCATTTTCCTCAGCATTTCCCCGCACGACAGCTCTCTCTCTCTCTCTCTGTCTCTGATTGTGAAGTGCTTGCTTTTGGCCAGAGTTATGTGATAGAGGCCTTGGGCAAATCGATTTCGGTCTGACGAAATTTTAAAGGTTCAGGAAAGAGGTTGAGGGATCCAGGAAAACGGGGTGATTCCGGCGGTGAATGGTAATGATGTGTGCCGCCGTAAATGGGTTACGGATAATTGTTGCGGCTTGCTTTTCTACTCTAAAAGTGTCCAAATTGGGGCGGGATATATTTTTGGCTACACTTAGGGGTTAAAAATTAAAGAGCATACTTTAAAGATTCTTCTTCAGAAAAAAACGTAAATAAACTTCTAAATTTATTTTCTTAAGAAATCTATGTTGCAGAATCCCTTGAGTATACTTCAGTGTAGTGTGTTTCTGTCGAACATTAAATTGAAAGTGAAAATACTCATAAATGCTCTTTTAAAGTATCTTTCGAGATGGAAAAATTCTGCTTAAGTCCAAATAAAATATATTCCTATTTTTCTCGTTAAAAATGAAAACGCTTTCCATGAGAACTTCTCAAGTAAAATATGAATTTTAATTTGAATTTGAATTTCCACTTGAAAGCTTTTCATTTCCATTAAGGAAACTGGCAATTCTACGGAATACTCTATTCCCAATAGTAAATCCTTGAAACATGTAGCATTTCAGTGCAAGTGGCAAGAGACTTTTGCTATGCATAAATCAAGATACACGTAACTTCAAAGGTGTATCCTTTTGCCTTTAACTTTTCTCAGCTTTAATCTAATCATATAATTTTTTGCCATTTTTTCGGAGATCCTTTTTAAACTCCTTTTGCGTGCCGAACTCTTTTGCTTTTTGCTGCTGCTGCTGCTGCCGCCTGTTTTTTACCTGGGCAACATTAAGCCAGTTAAGGAGCGGAAGTCGTGTTAGCTCCGGCCTGCCACGCCCCACTCTCCGCCGCCCACCTGCTAAATTTGCATAAAAGATGCTTTTCGCTTTTCACTTTTCCACACAGCAAAAGAAATGAAAGCTCGAGAGCTGCAAATATCTCGGGACGGACGGAAAGGCTTCCTTTGCCGGCTTGTTGCCTGGCAGCCGAGGGAAATAAAATATTTTTGGCCAGGCAGAAATGAGAGAGGGAAAATGTAAACTAAACACAGCAAGAAGCGCAGGCGGGAGACAAGCTGTGGAAAAAAGGGAAATAGCAACACATGGAATTTTCCGTTTTCTCTCTTTTTTTTGTTTATCTGTTGTCGTGTGGAATTAACTTAACGGAAACGGAAATGGGAAATGGAAATGGAAGCTGCTGCTGCTGCTGCATACAGGGGCAATATGGCCAGTGTCAAGGCCCCCGCCAAGGCTGATCTCCGACAGCTGCTGCTGCTGCTGGTCCTTTTCCGCCATTTCCTCGGGCTTCTTTGTTGTGCTTTCTCTTTGCTTTCTCCCCAGCTAATCATGCACTGATAGCAGGGTGCTCTGATGCGACTCGGACTCCTCACGGATGCGACGCGAAAGCGGCCTCAAAACTTGCCAATAGTTGCAGCAATAAATGAAGAGAGCTGGGGATGGGTAAGGTGTTCTTTTGAAATATACACATGGAGTTAAAATACCAGTCAGGGTTGCCATGGAAAGGTTCGGGGAATTTAAAAACACACAAAACTGATCCAAAAGTATTCTAGGAAATAAATGAATGAATATTATTTCACAAAATTATATTGAAAATCTCCAAATTCAGAACAAATTCTATGGCTCCCCTGCTGAAATTACCACTTTTCTATTGAATATCTCACTTAAGCAGCTGAGAAGCAGCCAAGTTAGGGTGGCTATAACCATCATCAGATTGTTATGGGCCTGCTCCTCCTTGGATCCTAAAACAAGTATCACTTATCACTTATATGGCCGGAACTTAAGAGTTGGATGTTGTTGTTACCGTCGGTGGCTGTAAAGTTCTCGCTGTGCGTCATATTGTTCGTAAAAAACTTTACTATTTCCTTGAATAGTTCAAGAAGTACTGAGCCAATTTCAGTTTATTTGACGGCAAGAGCTTAACTGGGCTCTGCGGAACAGCTGTTCTCCTATCTATGGCTTAGCATTTGTGTGGTTGGTTATTTATCACTAATTGGATTGGTCATTGGCGGGCGAAATTTGATAAGACGCATTGATAATTCATGAAGCTGTTATTGTTACTGTTAAATTCTTATCTATATGCTTGAAGTATTTGTTCAAAAACTATCTTTTAAGCCAAGGAATAGTGACCCTTAAAGACCACATTTCCCTGTGCCCCACCCTCTCTCTCTAATGGCTGCCAAACTTGGGTCTCCATTTCACTTTCAATTGCATGTATCGAAATAATTCCATTGAGACGTCTATTTATAGTGGCTCTTACCTCATTCACTCCACCTCAAGTCACCTGGCCGCCTCCCTTTTTACACTCCCCTCCCTCCGCTCACAATTGTAACTGTTATTGAAGGCGTTGCTGTTTATCATTTGCCGCATTGCATGACTATAGCTAGTATATCAATATCGGCGGATACCGAGACACCCTCTCGCTGCTCCATCCCCTGTGTGTATCTTTCGGGGCCCCATTGCCATTGACACGCCGAAATAAAGGCAAATGGCTGGAACCACTAATAAAAGCCAAAACTTGCATTTATGGCCAAAACAAACAAATATTATTGACAAAATTATGGCCGGCGCCCGAAACAAAATACAAAGAATATAAAAAATATTGTTTTCCGCACAGGGGAGAAGCAAGTGCAATGCCTGGCCGGGGTTCCCACGTAATCTTTCGTCCTGTGACATGACAACAATATCCGCAGGATGCGATTAAGGAGAACATACATAGGTATAAGGAGAAGGCTATACGGATATCTATATAAAATCATAATAAGAAGACAATGCCAAGAATGCTTATTGTATTTTTTAAGGCTGACAACGACATCGGTTAACATATTTCACATTAACTTCAATTTGTGTCACTGCCGCTTCAATGGGACCCCTCAAGGACATGACGAGTATGTCAAGACATCGGCATCTCACATATTATTAGCAATTTCATAATTATAATTGGCGGGCAAAGATCCCAGCTCCCCGGGGAATCTGATGCTGCGGCCTCTTCACATTCTGCCAACGAGCTCTCAAAGCGCAGAATGAAGTGAAATAAAGCGAAGCATTTCACGATGCAGCCGAGTCAAAGGAGGGCAGCAGCGGCTGTGGGTTTTCATATATATATACGTAAAAAGAAAGCCACATAAATGTTTTCTTTCTCCAGCTGCCTTCCTTTTCCGCTCCTTCAGCTTCTTCTTTTCCTCTTTTCCTTTTCAATGAATGATGAATGCCTGATATCTCTCGCTCTCTCGCCCAGTCTCCGCTTTTCGCTTACATTTTGCGAGCGTGTGTGGGGGAGCGAGGGTCCTGTCGTAATGAAATTAAATATTTAAGCCCGCAATGCCTGAATGGACAGGGACAGAAGCAGGGGAGAGGGGCGGAAGAGGCGGCAGGGTGCGGGGAAACGACACACAAAACACACCCATAACTTTGTGCCTTGTGTTTCACAACGCTGCTGTGGTTTTGGCCCCTTTGAATTGCGTGGATTAGGATTAGGATTCGGATTAGCGATGCGCTGGATCCCCACTTCGGGACAACTGCAGCTGCAACTGGCGGCGGATTAAGCCAACTACTGCAGCGTTACATAACCAACTTTTCCGCCCCAACTCCAGTGCCCCCTTTTAGCCTGTTTTGAAGTCCTTTGGAACGTGTGCTGACTCCCCGAAAAAGTTGCCAACTTTCTACTGTCGATTATTTGCTGTCAAATCAGAATTTATTTTGGCAATGCATTCGATTTGGCAATTTCCAGCAGACCAGTGCAAGGTGTTTTCACGGCTTCACGTCCATACAAATATTTCCAAGAGGGTAGGAAGTTTTATTGAAGCTCTAGAGAAGTTTTTGGTCAGAAAATGTATGCAGAAGTTAAGTGAATATGGAATTTATAGGAGTTCTTTAGCAAAAGAAACCATGTTTTATATACATAGTTTTATTTACCCAAAGTGCTTAAGAAAAATATTCTCTATAAACAAGAGCTTAAATAATAGAAATAGGTACTTTATTAAAGCAATTTTCACTCTCTAAAGTCTTTTCATTAAATTACATTCCTATTCCCTCTTTAAATAATCAACAAAATTAAAGACTCTACAACCTAGGGCCCCGAACCCCAATCAATTTCGCCAGAGTACCCGCCATTAGAATTTCAATAAATTTTCTAAGAAACACAAGAACATCGCAACAAAAAATCAAGTAAAATAAAAACCCTAATAAATGCTAATCCACTGAACCTTTAAATTCTGGGAGAGTCCGCCAGAAATTACCAAATGCCCCGCGAACTACATAAATAGCAAACGCATTCGAGCGGCAATGCAACAATTTTTAATTACCATTTAGGCGCTTCAACGAGCATTACAGAAAAGCGAAAAAATCAAGATGAAAGCGGGTTGGGGGCGGGAAAGATAGAGGAAATTGCTGGCAGCACTTTGGTCTCGACTTTTTTCGAGCATTTAAAAAAAAATTAAAAAGCAAACAGAAAAAGCGAATGTACAACACAAAAAAAAAAGAAGGAAAATACTGCGAAAACGAGGAAGAAGAAAAACAAACGCCAGGGAAATTAAGTCAATGTCCTGCGGGCTCAGTTGCGTTTTGGATAAATGTAATTAACCTTCAGGATCGGAAATGTTGAGTTGGGTCTACCGACTGGAGGGAAAACGGGGAAAAAACGACAACAAACAGATGCGAAGTCCCTGATTATTTGGTGTAAATGATGGGTTAACATATTTCCAGCATATATCTCATGGCAAGCGTTCAGATATCTGTGTATCTGTGGGCAAAAAATACTACTAGTAGCGGGCGGGAGAAAGATTTACTCGGCGTGCGGAGACATTCATCACTTTAAATAGACCACGAACCACATCATTAGGGAAGTCGCCTTGCAAATTAATTACAATCGAAACGAAAGGTGCAAAACTTAGGACGTAAAATTGGGTGGGTGGCTAAGGCACACACACACACACACAGACACTCAGGGAAAATATGGGTACACAAGGGAAATCTGTTGATTTACTACAAGTTTTGTTAATTTAAAATGTAGTATAATTTATATTATTAAAGCAAGGAGTTGAGGGATTACACACATTAGAAGAAATAGCTATATAAATAGCCAACCTACATGTGGGTTTGTTTTAATGACTTAATGGAATGCTTATAATTCCCAAGTAGGAATTCCGATCATTCTTATGTTGAAATTGTCCTGAAAATATATAAAGCTTGACAAGATAGTAAGTAAACTTTGTAGGGATATCATTTATGCAATGTATATAAATAATTCCCGAAAGATTTAAAAGAATTCACACCGATGCCATTCTATGTATTTATACATTAGTAGTGTACTTTTCGCACATCTATTTTCTCGGAGTGCATAATCAATGGCAAACAAACCGAGACCCAAGAACCCCGAAATCCCAAATCCGAAATCCGAAGGCGAAATGTTCTGGCCAACAATGGAAGCACTGCTGTAATTACCTGCTCACACACTAACCCACACACACACACACACACACTCACACTCCCGGATAAAGACGGTCACACACACATAATTAACTCGATAATGAGGACAAAACCCATAGCCACACGAGGAGAGAACCCAATCCCGCCCATACACCCAAGTTGTCGCAAATGTATGTAATGGCGTGTTACAGTTGTTGTTCCTGCGGTTAGCCCGGGGGCCACTGGGGGGTTAAGAGAGGCCCAGGCGGGTTAACTTACGGTATGGGGTATTCCCCTCATCCCCATCCCCTTTTCCCAGCCCCTATCTCTATTAGGTTTTGTTTGCCACGATAATGACTTCCGCTTCGACAGAGCCGTGGATGACAGAACCGGAATTTGTAATTGCTCCTAAGCGTTTGCCATTCTCGATCTCAATTTTCAGCCTTTGCCTTTGATTTCGCAGGAATCCAAGCGAGGGGCAAGCCCACCACCACGTTTTTCCCCACATATCCCCAGGAATGCCACTGTGTGTGTGTGTGTGTATGTTTTTGGCTTAAAATTTATACGCATTTGACCCGAATGTCTCCTTCGCCTAACAGGAACAAGAAAAAAGGTGTGAAAAACTATGCAGGAAAATTGCAGGACAGAAGATTGGTTAGGCGGCGACACTACAAAGTGTTTGCTATGCTAATTCCTGAAACAGGGAAGAATTATATTTACTCGTTGCGGCAATTGTCGGAATCCGTTTGCAAATTGCAATATAAAATGATAAATAAATAATATAGGTTAGAGAAGGAAAAGGTATCACGCCGGAAAGAATTTGACGCGTTGTCTAAATAGCAGTAGAAACTTATGAATAAGTAACCTTTCAAGATATAATAACTCATCAAAATCCAAGGACTTATTTTATTCCTTAACATAATCCCCAGTGAAAATAAGAACCGCTGCGTCAAGGAATAAAAACTTTCCCTAAAACACACCACTCTCCCCTAGGGTTTTTAACCATTTAATTTCACTTAATTTCTTTCCATTGCAAAACAGAAATAATAAGCACAATCCCGATGGGGGAAGCCTGGAATATTTCATGATTAAGGGCAATTGAATTACACATTACCATATAGCCAAGTTAATTCCTCTGGAGATGGCCAAGATACAGAATACAGAATGGCAGAGCAGCAGCGGCGGCGGCGGCAGAACCCCTTACATTTATCGCAGTTTACATTCCAATTGCCATTTTGCCATTTGCCAGTGGTGTTTGGGCTTGGGTTTGGGGGGTTTCGGGTGGCAGGCGGGGCAGAAACCCCGTTTGATTGCGGTAAAATGCTAATTAACAGAGCATTGCTCCAGTTTGGGGCAAAACTTTAACCCACTGACAAATGACTAGCAGGCAGTCTGCGGCGGTGCGAGGGGTTAAGTTCTTTAAAGTTTTCAGCTCGACTCTTTGGCTTTAACGTGGCCTAAATATTAATGGCCGCATTACGTATACGCCGCGATCCGAGCTCAAGTGAACACTGACCTGCCCAGGGAATTGTCGGTCTTAAATTCATATCAAAATATATATATATAGTATATATATATATAGATTAAATATTCTCTTGCACCGGATTCGGTGCTGCTTTGCTTTAATATTTATAGCAAAGTCCCAGGAGGACCGAATGGCTTTGTGCGCGGCACCCTGCCGCGCCCTCCCCCGGTCTCTCTATTTGGGAAATTTAAGCACGGAAAAGGTTCGCATATTAAATGCCAGCGAGTTATCTCTGGTCCGTCTGCCTTTTGGCTCTAAACTTGTTGGTTCCACTGGGGGATTCGGTTTTGTTTGGTAATTTGTGGAGTGCCCGCCGCCTGCGAACGCCACTGAACTTGGGGGGCGATTTCAATTGGCTGCGGATGGATTTAATATAGGGTTGCGCGGGGGCAGATTAGGTGTTTCTCCCTCTGCCCCTCTCTTTATTTTTGATCAAGTTAGCACTGTGCTTATGTAGTAAGCCCTGGCTGGAGCTCCATTTGGCGGTGGTTTAAATGCTTCGTGGCTCTAATTCAGCTCTTATCTTTCGATAAAGCTTGTCAAATGCGTTACGGAAATTATGAATAATAATTATGTATTATTTATTCATTAATTATTCCAATTATAAGTAGGTAAAGATTTCATTACTAATAATTTTAGGCAAGTGAATGGTTAGTTCTAGGAACCCTTTAAATTTTGATTTCTAAAAACATTTCTTGAATGCCTAAAAGTATGCTATGAGTTTAAAAAAGGTTGTGCTAATTTTAAATATTTCTTTAAATAAAAGAAAGTGTGTTTTTTTGGAACAAAATAATATGGTTAATAAAACACCATTTATTTATGTTCTGTTATTTTTTACGTGATTTTTAAGCTATCTATTAGCAGAACATTCCCTCTTTTGACTATGCAAGACCCTCGAGAGCTACACTCAACTATTCCCAGCAGTGTTTATTTTATAGTTCATTCAAATTGTCATTGCCAAAGTCCTTGGGTGCAAATTAATTACATCCTTTTTGCACGTCGCCAACCGTCGCTTCTCTTTCTGTCTCTCTCTCTTTCCGCTCAGCACTCGATAAATGCATTGATCACACAGACATCGCATATAGCTCATCCGCCCCGTGGCGCCCGTCCTTCCTTTGCATTTTCCTCAATTGCAATTATAGCAACAAGCCACACAGACAGAGCGAGAGCGAGCAGGGAAACGGGGTTTTGCATATTTCATAGTAGCTACGCATAAGTGACACTTGTCAAAACACATTTTCCACACCCGGCTCCCCCTCCACGCTCCGCTTTCCCTTTTGGCCAGAGGCAAAAAAGCATATTTCAAGTGCGGCACTTCGTGTGCGTCAAACAGAGACGGACCGACTGCACCAGCGCCATCAAAAGCGAACCGAACAGCGAACAGCGAACAGTGAACAGTGAACACTGAACAGAACTGAAAAAGTGCTCAAGTCGAAAGCCCTCGAGTTGTTTTGCAACATTTGCAACACGTCAAGTTTTTTAAGGTCAACATGTCGCTGGCAGGCAGGCCAGACATGGGGCATCAGACATGGCTAACACCCGCCGGGAAGTGTGTGTGTTTTGGGGGGGGTGGATGGAGAGAGAAAGGGTTAGACGGTTGTTGGGCATTATGTTGGTCCGAACAGCTGCCATTTGCATTCGCAGCCATTGTTGCACAGCTGGACTTGGTCCTTTGTTTTGTTTTACATTTCATAAATGCTTAAATTCCTTCTTATTTAAGAGTATTTTATGAATATTTATAATCTATTAGAAAGGCTTTCTTGTGTGAGCCACTTGGAGAGTATAAGCCATTAAGAGAGTCAAGTAAAGATAACATTTGACAAAGAAACAAGTCATAAAAAGACTTGTATATGTTCTACGATTGTTTTAATAATATTTTATAGATTCTAGAATATCTGTTTACCTTTTAAAATATTTAAAAGTATAAAATTGATTGCCTGGCTAAACCTCTACTTCATATCTCACACCTTTTAGTGCGTAGAGCCCTGCCATTGTTTTACTTTCACTTGCCTCACCATTAATGCCACTTCGCCTAAACGAAAGACATCCCCAAATCCCACATAAGAACTCTTTTCCTCATTGATATCCCCAAAGTCCCGGCCACTGGCTTTCGTCTGCAGGGAAAACTCCCCTTTTCTTTGGCTAAATCTGCCCCTCTCTCCGTCACTTATTGTTACTTAGCTTTGGGGGCAGATCCAAGGCTGGCCTGGCCCTTAGCTCTTCGGCTGCCTTGTTTACTCTTTGGATGTTCGTTCACGGCTTTATATACGGAGCAGGACATGTGTGTGTGTGCGGTTCGGTCTCGTTGGAAAAACACTTTTTCACAAAATTTTGCTCAAAAAGAATGTTAGACAAACCGCTTTGTTGGCAACAATTTGGGTTAAAACTTAAGTGTTTTGCTTCGAGTTGAAACCAAGCAGCAGCCTTTCTTCTCTCCCCTACTTTCCCCTAAGCCACAACCCCTTAAATTCTTTGGCATTGCAGTGCTTTTGGTCTGGCTTAAAACGAAACCCACAAGAAAAGGCTGGCAGGGCAAGCAAGAAAGGCAACTAGGAAAAACCAACAAAGTTGGGGGCAAAACGTGAAAATGTTTTTGTGCTTTTCCCTTTCATGCATTCCAAGCCAAGACGCAGCGCAGCAGGAGCAGCAGCAGCCGGGAAGGAGGTAAATTGTCCTTTTAACTTCGTTCGCAGCTGCTGCTGCCGCTGCTGTTGCTGCTACTCTGCTGTGCCATATAAATTTCGTTAAAATTCAGGACTGCACTTTCACTATTTTCCCTCTACGAAAAAAGAAACCTCTTCAACAAACACAATGAGCGCAAAGTATGTATTTTGGCCAGCTTCTAAACGGGCTTCCTCATTAGACCAACTGCAAGAAATTAAGAGTCGTTAGGAGAATGAAAACTAGATGGGTTACAGTCTGGATACTATAAGGATAATTCTTTAATATCAGGTGACTTGTAGATCTTTCATTTGTTTTTAAAAATAAGTAGAAAAAAGAGTCTTCTCTCTTAGTATTTTTGTATCTCTCGTAATTCCGCTTAATTGTATTTAGAAGGGAACAAAAAGAGAAGCTCTTTCAGAGTACACATTTGCTTGTACATTGCAGGTCATGCGTAGAAGAAAGAAAGAGAAACGGCATGTCCAAAAAAATTCCAGCATTCTATTTTATGGTTTTATATCATTTATATCATTTCACAAATCTCTTTCTTATTATCCATATTATTTTTAACATCGTAATTATAATAGATAAATATATACATATATATTTTTCAATATTTTGCATTAAGTTCAGTTAAATTAAATATTACATTAAAGCTCAAATAATATGCAACGTTTAGGAGCTGAGCTGTAGCTCCAAGCCAATGTGCGTTGCATTGAGCTAATTTGATTGAAAGTTTTTGGATCAAGTTTGTGTGGGTAGACGTCCTCCTCTACACATATACCGCAAATCTGAGGCCACATCAAAGCAAAAGTTGATGCAAATATATGCCCCGTACCCGAACCCGAGCCCGAACCCCAACTAAAAACCAAAACCCCGACCAAGCCCAACTCGAAACCCGACCGAAACCGAGCCATTCAAATGTAAGCAAGTCTGAAGTCGCAGATGAATTTGTTTGTTCACATTTTGGGGCTGCATTATTGGATATCTCAGCTCGAACTTAACTAATTTTAAAGTTTTCCAAATGAGAGATCTCTCTGTGTGTGTGTGTGGCGCAAGTTCTGGGTAAAAGTTTCCATGGAATTAGTTGCAATTTTCAGCATCTGGGGAAAATTTTACATTTACTTGGGCAGAGGGACATTGAGAGAGTGGCGGAGCCCGGGGCACAGGAGGAAACTGTCTACAGCTGCTTGCGGTTGGGCTTCAGCGTCATCATCATCATCAGCATTCTCCTCTCGTCATCATCAGCGTTGACACTTTAAAGTTTTGCAGGAATGTACCGAAGAAAGTTCACGACTCGGCAAACAATTTGTAAGCCATTCCTAATGAAATTTCAAGTAATTGTTATTCGAGTTACATTTTTGAAGAGTTTTGCTGTTTCTCTTTAAAGATCGAGTTTATGCTATTTTAAAAGTTTATTCAAAGTTTGAGTCAAGGTTGACACAAGATTGTACTTGAAATAAGCCTTAAAAAAGGCTGGTGATCTTTTAACTTCGATTAAAAAAATTATATCGTAATATAGATTTTAAATCCCTAGAAGGTGACTATTTAAGCACTTCTAGGGGGACATGTTGGTATAGCTTCCTTTTATTATTTGTATATATTAATGTATTATAAAATTATAATATATATTCATTTTAAAAGTATTTATGTTTCAATGCCATCGTTCCAAATAAGCATGAAACTCAAATGCCTTCGTGTAGACATGCCTTAAAAACTTTGTTTACTTTTTAATTGCTTTTTTGATTGGATATTCAAGCAGCTAAGCTTTGTTTGCTATTTTTTAATAGTTGCAATAATGCAAGCTTTAAAATCAGGATTTGCGTACATGTACCTTTGGTGAGTAATGTTTTTATGCACTCACAAAGAACATAACTAAATAACAGACCCTCACCCAAAAGTTTGGTGGTCATGTGGCAGAAACTCCTGGCTAAATATCGCCAATTTATTATCGCCTGCAATGAGGAACCGGATTTCGTGGATGTGATATTCTTCAATGACCAGCACATGGGGTGTTATGAAAAGCACAACGATGTGAAGTGTCCGAGGAAGTTCTGCGACGAGTGCCGGCTCAACCGACTTATTTCCTACATAGACAACGCCCAGGTGTGCCTGGACATCGCCCAACTCATCATCACAAATGGGGAGCTATGCGACGCCGTGGTGGCGGCCTGGACCCGGGGCGTCAATGTGCGCATTGTCACAGACAACCAGATGTTGGGCAGTCGCGGTTCCCAAATCCGAAGGCTGTGCTCCCACTGCATTCCCATTCGTGTTTGCAGCGAAAGAACCATCATGCACCACAAGTTCGTCATCATCGACGGTGAGCAGCGCATCCTGCAGCTGGACCAGGAGCAAAGGGACAAGGCCGCCCGTCTGCTGCATCGCCGTGGATTCGTAATGACGGGCTCCCTGAACTGGACCAAGCAGGGCATCCGCCAGAACTTTGAGAATGTGGTCATTACCTCCAATCGCAAGGTGAAGGCGCGATATCAACAGATCTTCGATATTATGTACAACGATTACGAACCTCTAACTGTCGTGTTTGAAGATGATAATGATAATGGTGAATATTAATTTTAACCAAAATAAATGCAGACAGGAGTCTGTCAGACCGCCAGGTGCTTATATAGCCAGGCAAGGTCGCTCTTAGATAAATAAAATAACCTTTAAGCTTCTTGAATACCTTTGTGAAATCTTTGTAGCAATATCTCAGCTATGTATGTATTTTTCTTGTTTTAACCAAGAAGCAAGCTGGAACAGCAACGATTCCGAAGCCAACTCCAAAGCACGCTTTTTCTTTTGCTTTATTGCAGTCAAAAGTTTTGCCCAGTTTTTTTTTGCACTTCCACCAGCGACTTGTACGCCCGGAACCTGTTACACATGAAGCCGGCGAATATTGCCAGTTAACCAAGTTAACAAATCCACCCCCAAAGGTTCCGTCGTTTCCTCTGTTGTTGATTACACTTTGGACGGTCATAAATTTGTATCAGAGCGCGCCGCAGTGGTGGAAACTCGCTGTGGAAGCTGTGTAAAAAAAGGCAGCAAAAACGCGCAAAAGTTTTTATTTTACCTCAGCGAGTTCAAGTGAAACTTGAGTGCTGCAGATGGAGGGAGGAGCTGCGAAAAAAAAGGAAACTAGATTCGTGGCTGAATTTTCATTAACTGCTGGTTTATCGAATCGGGGACGGGAGTCCTTCAGGGGTATGAACAAGGTGAAAGGAGGGGTGTGTGGTACAAAATAAACTTATACTGAGGTCAGTGTCGGGGTCTAGTCGTTGTCCTCCTCCTGACTCGGCCTGCTCCTAGCCCCCTTTAAGCCATGCTGAGTGTTGTAATTGGACACCAGGTTGCTGGTCTTGTTAACCACGGTGGCCAGCTCCTGGATTGGCCTCTCCAAGGTGCTCAAGTAGTTTTCGAAATTCGTTCGGGAGTTTAGATTCTTGAAGGTTTTCACAAAGCTATCCAGGCATCTGATCATGGACTCGTGCTGCTCGGCCACTTCCAGGACCTTGATGCGGGGCAGGGGGTCGAGGTTGCCATAGGACTGGGACAGGGTGCTACTGTTGTTGTTGTTATTGAGAGGGCTAGGAAAACTGGGCTCATCCGAGGATATGGTGATGGCATGGGCCTTGCTGTCGTCCTCGTCCTCATACGCGTTCTCCTCCTCTTCCGATATTTCTGGGTCCGACTCCTCTAGGTTGAGTGGCGGTCCACCTTCTTCAACGTCTTCTTTATCATCATTCCTCTCCTGACAGTCATCGTCCTTGGCCACCAGTTCCTTGACCCGATCAGCATAGCGTAGGGTGTTCAGGCTATGCTCCACACAGGACATGGACGGCGAGATCATGGCTATCATGCACGTCTTGTTCTTCTTTCCGCCCACAAAGGAGTCGCGGAGCACCTGGGTGAGCTTGGAGCCCCGGAAGGGCAGGTGACTGGACTGGCGGCTCAGTGCTCGGATGCACTCCTTGAGGGCCAGCAGGGACTTGTTGATCTCGGCCCCCTCGATGCGGGTCTGGCGATCCGCGGACTGCGTGTCCGCTCCGCGCTCATTGCCCGCCAGGTCCACGAAGGAGCACTTGCCGAAGGGTCCCCAGGCATCGGGCAGGTGGATGGCCATCTGGAAGATGGCGTGGGAACGCGACGACTTGGCATTCGCCGACGTCTGGCCCGAGGTGCGCATCTTGTTGCCAAGTGCGATCAGGCGCAGGACATCGTCCACCTTGGTCACCGGCATCTCCTTGAGACCCACCACCACCACCTGCTGGCGGCCGTCCTCGAGCACACGCAGCAGGGGCTTGTCCGGGTGCAGGAGATCAAACACCTTGGAGCCGTAGATCTCGAAGTAGCTGCACGTAATTCTGGCCCCCATCTTCCGGTACTCCGGTTGCGACACCTCCTGGAAGACGTCCCGGGCCGCCAGGGCGTAGATGCCGGTGCTGCAGTCCTGCACCTTGCCGCAGAACTCCCCGCCCATGGTGTGGGTCTTGCCGCTGCCCGTCTGTCCGTAGGCGAAGCAGGTGGCGTTGCCGCCCTCGAACATGGTCCGGATCAGGGGCCGGGCGGTGTGGTCATAGACCAGCGTGTTGGAGCACTGCTCGTCGAAGGTGTAGTCGAAGCGGAACTTGTGGTGGTCCAGGAACTTGGTGAGGTCCACCTTGTAGCGTAGCTCGTGGACGATCAGGGAGTCCTTTGTGGGCACCGTGATGATGTCCATGTTCTTCATCCGCTCCTCCCGCCGACTCATCGGTCGCTTGCGCACACAGACCGTGATCTGCATGACGGCGGCGCCATTGGGATTCAGGCAGCGCAGCGGGTTGAAGGTCAGCGTTTCACGGTACTCGCGCAGCATTATGGCCACCTCCCAATTGGGATTGCCCGGATCCTGGCGGCGCAACGCATCCTTCTCCAGCAGCTGCTCGGCGTTGCGGGCACGCCGCTGCTCCCTTTCCTCCTTCATGCGTTTCACCTCGTTCACCACTTGGGAGCAGCGTTGACTCCCCTTAACCGTGTTTCCTTCCTCGGACTTATGTCCATAAGTCGTACTAGCATTCCGGACATTGCCCAGGGAGATACGAGCAGTGCTGGCGACTTCATAGGCACTGCGACTAGTGGCTATCGGCGGAATCTGGGATCGCTTGGGAGCTGGCAGACCAGAGGGCGGCAGGTTCCTCTGGCGCTCCGCATACTGAGTGCCAGCGAATGACTTCCTGCGCTCTGCTTTATGTCCTGTTCCCCCGAAGACAGGCTTCGGAATCGAGGAGCCCGTGGCAATCGGTGCCTGTGGCGACGGCATGCCCTTGAATATTTCGGGATTGATATCCACCAGTTGTCTGAGTGCCACGTCCTTGCCCTTGATGATGGACTCCTCTGCCCATTCGCCAGTCACCACCTGGTGTTTAGCATTTACCGCTGTGCAAGTCACCTCCTGCACACTCCCGTCGCTTCTCTGGAAGAAGAGCTTATCGCCAGGACTAATGCGGTCCATACATATACATATATATATAAATGTTATATGTATGCAGTTATCGGATAATCTCTCTCGATTCTTAGTGATATATATTATGTTGCTGCTGTAATTTACTGTGTGGGGTTCGGCAAGTCATTAGACTTTTAGTTTTATTTGTAGTTCTCGGCACTTACGTTCTGGGCATGGCCTGCTTTTCCCTATTAATAACAATATATATATATAATTTTTGTAAAGCTTTACTAAATTTCTCTTCGTTTTCTTTTAGAAATGTACAAAAAGTACAAGCCTAGTCAGGTTAACGCAACGAGCCGAAAGGTTATGACTGCCGCTCCAACGCCTTGAAGTCGTTCAGCAGAGCTACTCCGTTTTTTTTTCGAAGTTTTCGAGTTAAAATGATTTTGTTGGACTTCTCAAAGCTAACTCTTCATAGAGCGAAAGGGGTTTTCTTTCTTAAAGCGGTGTCAGGTTGGTCCTTGGGTCCTTTTTGCTCCTCCCACTGCTCGCTCAAAGCAATTTTATGGTTAACATGTTTGGAGGGTGTTGGCTCGTAAATTCCTTTGCCGGCTGCTTTTTTGGGGTTAGCAGCTTCTTTTGATATATGGCCATTGCTTCGTTACGGGTTAGTACTTTTCAAATTAGATTTCTCTGTTCTCTGTGTGTGTGTGTGTGTGTGTCATAAACTCGGAGAAAGGTTCTTCTATATTTACACAGAGGCCAACCCAAAGCCAAAGCCAAACCCAAACACACATTCTGTAAATAAATAGCTGACGCAGGGAGCTCCCGTTTCGTTGTCTAGACTTCTCTGATTGGAGGACAATTAAAAGCACACACACACACATGGGCACACACCTGGCAGGGGCCATCCCTTCGAGAGCCTCGGAAGAAGGGATCAAACAACATGCTGTCCCCTAACCAGTCAGGTGTAAAAACTAATTTACGGCAATTCCTTGCCGAATAACCCCAAAAACCGCAAAACGAAACCTCAAGGTGAAAAGTTTTTCCTCTTTTCTGGGCAACTGCAATTCAATGCTGGTCATTTTACACGGCAAGAAATGATAATAATTTAGTAAATTATTTGGATATTAAGATTGTTATTATAACTTTAAAAAATATTATATATACTACAAAAATTATTTGACTTGAAGAAGAAAGGCTCTAAAAATAATGCAGAAATTTCATTTTTAGATCGATTAAGCTGGGACTCGAACCGTCTTTGGCGCGTGCAAGCGAGATAAATAGAAGGTTACAACTTTATAGTCACGATAGAAGGCGTGTCTTAATTCTAAAACAAACTGTATCTAAGTGCAACCCATGACTCACAGACAAGAATATACAAATATGGTTAATTATTCTATTATTTTTCATATTTCTAAAATATATTTAAGTCAGATCTAGATGTTATAATCTCCGAGTCTTAAGAGTTAATTCTAACAGTCGCCGATCCATAACTTTATGGGGTTTTCGTCTCTTGCCCGTGTTTTCCGTGTATAATCACGAAACTCATCATCATTTCTCCCACCTTTTATTTTCTCTGCACCACAAGTCCCTTTCCCTTTCTGGTCTAGTTCTGGATATCAGTTACTGGGTCAGCATAGCATGGGGGGTACGGACCATAAATCTCATGGAGGCTGCAGCCAGCAATCAGGCCCTGTGCAATCTCAATCTGCATCAGAAATCAGCGAGGAGCAGTGCCAACTTGTCAGGGACAAATAGATAGAACGAGCGAGCGGACGGCCAGCTGGAAATGGGAGATGGGAAATGGCGTCAAGGGCGCCATAAATGAGAATTTCCGTTTCATTTCCGCCCGTTTGTTTGCGATTGTGTGTGTGTGTGTGTGTGTGTGAGTGAGTGCGGTTGAGGTTCATTTGTGGCGCATAATGAGCAGGCAAAAGCGTCGTGGCTCTGTATCGATTTTCATTTAAAGTGGCAGGACAGGACTCCTTCGGCTAATGGCATTTGGTGGCCCGAATTTATGGCAACTTGACCTCGGCCATTTGTCAGCATTCGAGCACAATTAGAGGTGAAGCACAGAATGCAGTTTCAGGGGCAGCGCGGCAAATATGGGTCACCAAGCCAGCTTGGCTTAACCCAAAGCCCATACAATTCAATTAAATGCACGGCCCCGGGAAGTGGAAAGTCTCTCTGGGGGGAATATTTATGGCGGCTCGCGGAAGAGAATAAAGCTCGTAGGCGGCGGCAAGGACACATAAATTTGCTTAGCCCTGACGCGATAAGCGGGAAACATGTTGATACACAGGCGAAATAAAATATATGTCGCCTGAATGGAGCACCAGCACCGCCAGGACACCGCAAACCCCAAAGATTTATGCGGAAATAATCGTTGGGGCCATAAATTATAGCCAGCAGCTAGACAGAAATCTCCGCTCGGTTACATCGATTTACCATCGAGATGTCAGTCACAACCAACACTTTGTTCAAGCCACAACACACACACACAGGACACCCGGTTTAATTTAATAAAAATAAATTAGAAAATATCCTCTTAAGAGGATCGTGTTGTTAATATGAGTCAACTGAGCACGATTTCAGATACCGAAAATGTTACGTAAGTCCTGAAATATTCGTAGTTCTAAGATACAATCGATTGACTTCCTGAACCCCATTTTTAGAGACGAAGCATCGCCGAGCCTGGAGGACGGATGTGAAAGCACGTCCAAAATAAGTCTTCACTCCTTGTCACGGTGAGAAGTGTTCACTTACACTTTATAGTAGTTTACTAGAACTATTTCCTAATCCGTATCCCTCAGGACCTCAATGCTCCTGCTGGACTACAAGCAATTCAAGGCTGCCCGCAGGATCCAAAACGCCTTTCGGAAATACAACTTCCTGCTGCAGTTCCGCAACAGAACCCAGGCGGCCATCACCATACAGCGCTGGTGGCGTGGCTTCTCGGTGAGGAACAAACACTATCGCTTCGTGGAGGACATCCTGCAAGAGAGGGTGGTGAAGCACCACAACGCAGCGGCCACCAAGATCCAGGCCCTGTTCCGAGGCTGGTGGGTGCGGCAGACGGTGCACGACCAGAACAAGCTTCGTCGGCTTCAGGTCTGTGCTGCCGAGGATCTGCTCAACTGTGTGGCCTTCAAGCTGCATCATTTGCTGCGAACCTACGCCATACCCGGGGTCTACTCCCTGAAAAACTCCAGGTAAGAGATCTCTCTCCCCCTTACATAGTAATTTCCAAAGGCATCTATCTGTTGGCTTAGCTGCCTGTCGCGCATAGAGAAGCTTCTGGCCAGCCTTCATTTTCGGTTCCACAATGGCCAGGTGAAGTCACAGATGGCTAAGGCTGTGAGCGACCTGAAATGCGAGGAGAAAAACTTCAAGAAAAGCGAGCACCAAACCAAAGTTCCATACAAGAGCCATGCCCAGTACTGGAGCCAGTGCAAGCCCCATTGCGATGGGGAGCTGAAAATGACCAAGGAAGTGGACAGACGGATGTACAGGATCATCGAAATGTATGATGCGGCGCAGAAGCAAGGAACTGCTGCCCTGCGGCAGAAGAGATTAAAATACAGTGAGTGGGCCACCTCCAGGATTCCAGTTCCTTGCTAATGTGACCTCCATTTTCCCAACAGGAAAACAGAAGAAGCTATTGGCCAACATCAAGGCGTCGGAGGAGAGGAACAAGCGCGATTTCTGTGGCGATGTAATTGCCAGCATGCGACGCTGGAACTTTTTGGTGGAAAACGCGATAGTGGTGGACAAGAACGTGTTTAAGAAACCGGAGAACCTGGAGAAGTTTCTCACTGAAATTTCGGAACTCATAAAGGACTATCAGAACTGCTCCTGCTATTGTCACATTCCCGTGTTCGATGAAATCTACTGCGGATAGAATTCTCCCATTTTTATTTGAAAGAAAACCAAAGACACCCAAAATAAAACAGAGTAATTTAGTATATATTCTCTAAAAGACTTTATTGAATGCTGGGGCCCATGTCAATTTACTCCTTTTTAGTCAAATACCGCCGCAAAGATATCGACTGAGGGTGAAGGATTAATTCAGGACTATCCTCAGAGGATGCCTTGTGCAAACTCACCAAACATATTGCCAAAAAAACGCAGAAGAACGGTCACGAATGAGGGTCTTTCCCCAAAGCTATACACGGTGGTCATCTGGTCTGTGGGAATACCATTAGTGTCTGCCTCGACTAAGTAAATACCTCGCGATTACCCAGGTGCTCGCAATCTAATCGCTCGTTATTCAAGTTGTAGTTCTCATTAATTTGGCCATAGGGCCCTCGCGCTGGCGCTTTGGGCACTACAGGCTCTAGAATGGGTTCCATGGCGCACTTCTTGAATTTAGATCAATTGGAGAAACAATAACTTTTACTAAATTAAAAATTTGGAATATCTCCGTGCTCGTTCTGCTAAGACTTGGAATTTGTTGTGGAGTTTGAGGGGAGTTAAGGCCAACTTATGGGGCAGGGATTGCTGGGATCGAATGAATAATGTAATACCAAAATAAAGAAGAAAATGCTTATGTTTTGTAGTAACAAAGAATCGTACTTTTACCTCCTGCAGACCAGCTGCGAATTATGGTCCAAGTGTACGATTTATGATGTAAACTTTTTGTAAAACCAAAAACATTAAGCATCCAAAGACAGAGAGAGAGAGAGAGAGAGAGAGACATGCAAATATAGCAAATGTGGGGAGCGATTTTCCCGGGAAACCTGTCCCTCAACGAGCATAAATTAAGAGGCCAGTTGCTGTTGCTTTTAATTAGACACTAAAACTCGGAACGACTTCTTCTGGCCCCGACATCAAAACAGAGGCTCACCCAGCGGGGATGCTGGTAATTGTACGACTGGCTCATCATCATCGCCATCTCCATAATAATCAGCATCCTCAGATATGCAATTAGAGGACAAACGAAAAATGTGTCTTGGTCAGGCGCTGCTGTCATCGTCGCCCGGGGACAAATACATATTGCCCAGACTCCCGTGTATATATACCATATATATATATGCGCCTGGAATTAACCATATTCATCAAGACCACAACTAAATGCAACATTTTTGGCCGCTAATGACGAGCCAACGTTGTCGTCGTCATCGCCTTGAATGCTGAACTTGTATTGCCACGGGGCCGGGCTCTTTATCACTCGGTTAATTACTTATGTTATGTTGATTCTACCCCCCCCCCCCCCTGGCCTGACCTTTTGTGCTGGCCAGTTTCTATCGTTGTCGTCGTCTCTGGCCAACACACGAATTTTGTTTAATTTGTGGCCAACATGTCAGGTCGGTCAGTCGGTCGGTCCGGTCGGTCTCTTGACATGTTCGTTTCAGTGGCATTATTATAATGAACCCCAGGGCTCCCTGGCTGGCAGGCAGGTGGTCTTTGGTCTTAAAGTTGTCATAGGTCTTTAAGGGATATTTGCAAATAATATACAGGGGAAAGCATGTGACCTTTCTGGGTCACCTACGATATAACTATGAGCTACTTATGCCATAATTCATAAGGTTAAACAGACGCCGCCTCGCTTAAATCGTAATAATTAACCTGCGGCCTATTATTTCAAATAATAATCCTGCCGGAATCCCGCATTAACCCACACTTATATTCAGCCAGCTTCCGCTCCGTTGGAGCCCCGATTTTAGCCGCGGCTCAAACTTATAAAGCCCACGTCAATGCTGGGCACAAGGACAGCGCAAATGAAATAAAATCTAAAAAATACAACTGTCTAATTTAAGCTTATTAAAAACTTTTTCAGCGCACTTTCAGCCAACATTTGGCAGGACTAAAAACAACTTTGCCATTTGTTATTTTTTCCTCGCTCTCTCTCTCTTTCCCTCTGTCAAGCCGCTTTGCAAACATTTTCGGTTTAGCCTGGGTTTTGGCCATCATCGAAATGATGTAACCAAACCGAAATGGATTCCTAAAAATAACAGTTGCATTTGCAGAAACCATTTCACTTTCGGTTCAGTTTTAATGCACATTGTGTGCGGTTCTTGGGCCGCGAAAATTTCCGCTGCTTAATTAAATGTGTTAAGAGCCGCTGCTGCTGCTGGCCGAAACTTTCTGCCCAGCTGGCCAAGATAGTTGACAGATTTTCGAATGGCAGCTGGGCTTGGTCCTTTGATTTTTCCAGTGGTTAGCCGAGAGGGGGGAAAGGGAGTGAGCTTGAGGCTGAGAGTAATAAAAATTGAAACCTTTATTTAGTGCTTGGTTTGTTTTGGTTTATTTAATGTCCTGCTGCCTGCTAATGAACCGAGCTCAGGCGTTTGCATATGTCCACAAGACCCCTTTCATGTGGGAAGAGGGCGGGCGGGAAGGCAGGCAGGCAAGCAAGGACAACTGTGACCACAACACAAGGCGCTTCAAATGTTTCCTTTCAAATTAATTAGAAGTTTGCGGTGAGAGCAGGGCCCGGGCGAGCAGAGCAGCACAACGCCCCTTCGTGGAGGAGGACATCATCATCATCGTCCTTGCATTGATGGCGGGCAACCCCGAGAGTAGGCCACAAAATGGTTTTTGGCCAACAATGAAATCTGAGTTGTAATTGCCGGCACACAAACATATAATTAACTAAATAATGAGATGAGCAGCCGGGAGAGGGGTTGGGTGAGGGTGGGAGAATGGGCGGTGTCTTAGCCATTTGGCCGTTGTTAACGGCATCCGTAATTGCCTTTGATATGTTCAGCCACACTTGGTTCCCAGTCCGGGTTTTTTCAATTAATGTTTTTGGCAAATGTCCTTCCAGGTACAAGCCCCCCGCCCCCCCCCCCACACACCCACACACACACACTCACTTTCGTGCTTCCTTTCGCTGCCAGCGTGGCGGTGTAAAAGTTTTTTAATTTATTGGCCATAAATTCAACAACATTTGGCCATCACTGGCACCTGCAGCCGAAGCAGTTAAGGTAAATGAAGAAATACGCGAGACGCGTCGCCGAAGAGGAACGGATAATTCTTTGCTTTCGTCTTTGAATGGAAAAACCGCTGCCTAATTACCTTGTTGAAATAAAAATAACATGTTTAGTTGGAAAATTAATTATACAACCCAGTTCCAATGGCAAATATTTTTTTTACACTTGAATGCAGAGATATTTCCACACAAAATGTACATTCCAAAGGGAGGTGTAAAACTTATGATGTTTGATTCAAATATCTTGAAAAATACCGAAAATATGCTAATTTTTCCATATCGTTCCTATGGCAGCTATATGAT
>JAEIIU010047635.1:0-73245 GCA_018874675.1 Drosophila baimaii
ATGACTCCTTCACTGCGTTGCAAACTTCTGACTAAAATTATAATACCCTGCAAGGGTATAAAAATGAATAAAAATATCGATTTTTGATAGATTATAAATATATCGGTTGCTTACAAAATATTTGTAATAAAGATCTCAGTTCTTTCAATGAAAACAACAATAAAGTTGAAACATTTTTTAAGATAACAAATATATAGAACGATTTCTCAAGGATGTCCTTAAAACTACTACCTTTTCTATCGTTAATAACGATATTAAGGAAAAAAGCAACATCAAATTCGATATATCTTTATTTCTATCGGAATTCAGACAGCTCTAGTCAAGATCTGTTAAGGCAGGACTCACTGTTGCAAATCCATGATGGTCTTCTCCTTGGCATTCTGCTCTTCCTGCGACATTTGTACCAATTGCAGCAAGCGTTCCGTTTCGGTTGCCGCCTTCTTGTGCTCTTCCTTTGTGTTCTGCAGCTCCTTGACGCAGCTGAAAGAGGGAAGAGATTGAATATACATATATAATATATATTATATATGATATAAACACAATTCAAAATCCTGAAAGAAACTTACGCCTCCAGCTGACGCTGCGTGTCCATGAGCTTCTTGTTGAGCTCGCCGGCAGCCGCCGCGCCGCCACCTTGCGTCTGCAGGGACTTCTCCAGCTGGTCCATCTGCTCCTTGCGCTTCCGCAACTGCACATCGAACTCGGCCATCTTCTTCTCCTTGTCCTCGATGTCCTTGCGCTTGGCATCGATCTGCTTGCGCTGCTCGTCGATGATCTTGCGCTCGCCCTCGGTGGCCTTGGCCTGGTTGTCGATCTGCTTGCGCACCTCCTCCAGCTGCTTCTGCTGCTGCTCCAGCTGCTGGCGCTGCACATCGGAGGCGCCGGCACCCGCACTGGCAGCCTGCTGCAGTTGCTGCATTTGTTGCTGCAACTGTTGCACTTGCTGCTGCAGTTGTTGTACTTGTTGCTGGGAGGTTTGGAGCTGCTTGGCCTGCTCCTGGTTGGACATCTGCGGGGAATATAGGGGTTAAAAGGATTCAAGAATACTTTGTGGGTCCGCTTAGCTTACCTGACTCTTCTCCAGCTCTTGCACTAGCAGCTCTAGCTGCTGCTGGAAACGATCTCGTTCGGTGCAGGCCGCCTGCAGCTCGCCCTTGACCTTCTCCATTTCCTTGGCGTCCGCTCCGCCAGTGCTGGCCGCTGTCTGCTGCTGCTGCGCCGCCTGCTGCTGCTGCTGTTGCATCTGCTGCTGCATTTTCTGCATCTGGGCATGCTGGTCCTTGATGTGTTGGTCCATGAGCTAAGCAAGCAAGGTGGCCGAAGAAATATTAGTTAGGATTTATATTTTCAATAAAAGGTTGTCTCTTTTACTATTTAAATGTTTCAATTGGATCCAATATAGGTATTTTAAAAGAACTATAACATTTAAAACTGTGTAGGTGTCCCTTTACAAATTAAATTAAAAAAAAGTTTATTAATTAACAATAAAAAACTTCAAGCAATTCCATTTAATAACAGTATGGCTAACATTCCAAGGTTCACTTTCTCAATGTTCGTTTAGGGTTAAATTTCTCCCTAAAATCCCCATTGAGAACTTGAACTTGAAGAGTAATTAAGCTGCTAATTAAGTAAGTAATTAAATAAGCAATTAATTAAGTAAGCACTTAATTAAGTATTTACCTAAAACACTTAACGAAATGAGGTAACTACCAAATAATAATTTGAAATACTTACATTATTGGCATTAAAAATGTGTGAAAATTAGTGAGTATAAGAGTATTATGTTGTGTTACGTATAATAATTAATTAATTAGTGAATGTCAGAGTATTGTTGAGCTAATTAATTAATTAATTAATTAATTACATATATAATATATAATATATTCGATTAAAAATACAATATAATTATTTTTGGTGATGTTTCTTTTTGTAAACTGCCTTGTCCAAATCCATTCAATCCTCACCTGAATCCGCTTGTGCATCTCCTGGGCTGCCTTGTCGGCCATGTCGGCCCGTCCCTTCTCCTGCTCGATGACCTTGCGCCACTGCTCGATCTCCTCCCGACTGGCTCCTGCCGCCGCTGCAGCCTGAGCCTGCTGGGGACCGGCGGCTGCCAGGGCGCGCTCCGATTCCTGGAGCTTCTGCTGCAGTCCCTGGATCTCCTTTTGCATGGCCTGAATCTCGGCGGGTGAGGCGCCTGGGGGTGGTGCCGCCGCAGCTGGCGGTGGAACTTGGTGGCCATTCCTCAGCTTGCGGTTCTCCTCGCGTGTCTTCTGTAGCTCCGCCTCCGCGTTCTGCAGCTCCTTCTGGAAGTTCATGAGAATCTCCTGACTCTTCTCCAGCTGCAGCACCAGTTGCTCCCTCTCCATGGCCAGCTGCTTGACATCCGATTCCAGTTTCTGGACATGCTTCTCCAGCTGTGGATGGGCGGCGGCACCGGGTGCATTGCGCCCAGACTGACGCAGTGCCTCGCGCTCAGCCTCCGCCTTCTCCAGGCGATCGTGCAAGCGTCCCAGCTCGGCGCCCATGCGCTCGAATTCGATCCGCGTGGACTCCGTGTTCTCCTGCTGCTTGGCCAGATGCATTTGCGCCTTCTCCAGTTCCTTGGCCAAGCGACCGGCCTCCAGCTCGGTGGCGTCGCGCGACTGCAGCGCCTTCTCGAGGCGATCGCGCAGCCGATCGATCTCCTGCCGCTCGCCAGCGGACAGAGCGGAAGAGGAGGACGTCGACGCTCGGACCGGATCGCCGGGGCTCACCGAGGACTGTTGCAGGCGCAAACGATCGACCTCCTTCAGCAGCTTCTCGTGCTTGTCCCGCGCCTTCTCCCGCTCGATGTGGGCCCGCTCCAGCTCCGACCGCTGCTTGTCCTGGTTGGCCAGCAGCTTGGCCACCTCGCCCTTGGACAGCTCCAGCTGCAGGCTGGTCTCGTGCAGCTTCGACTCCATGTTCTGCACCTCGTTCTCGATCTTCTCGTACTTGTCCTTGTACTTCTCGAACGACTCCGACTCGTACTGCGACTTGCCCCGGATCGTCTCCAGCTCCATGAGCGTCTTGTCCAGCTTCTCGCGCAGCCGCTCGTTCTCCTCCTTGAGGCGTCGCGTCTCCCGCCCGAAGGTGTCCGTGTCCTGGAGCTTGCGCAGCTCCACCTGGCTCTTCTCGTACCGATCGCGCATCTTCTCCAGCTCCACGGCATAGTGGGCGGCCTCCTCCTTGGCCGCCTCCACGCTGGCTCCCGCCTTGGTTTGGGCGGCATGTGCCCGCTCCAGCTCGTAGGTGACCCGCTCCAGTTCCGACTGGAAGTGCTCCTTCTCGCCCTGGGCCCGACGGATGTCCGTCTGCAGCTTGTCGAAGCGATCGCGACTGTGCTCCAGCTCGCTGCGCGCATTATCCTCGCACTCCTTGGCGCGGCTCAGCTGGAGCGCCGCCCGATCGCAGGCCTCCTGCAGCCGTGTGCTCTCGTCCTGCAGCTTGCGCAGATCCTCCCTAGCCTTGCCGGCGGCCAGGCCCGAACGCTCCGCCTCCACCTCGAGGCGAGCGCGATCCGCCTCGGCAGTGTCGCAGCGCGACTGCAGGCGATAGATCTCGTTCTGGGCGCGATCGTACTTCTCCAGCATCTTCTCGAACTCCTTGTTGGAGGTGTCCTTCTCGTCGATCAGCTTCTGGCTGGCATACAGGGCCTTGTCCAGCTTCTCCTTGAGGATCTCCACCTCGGTGACGGCGTCGTCGCGTTCCATCTGAAAGATATAGTTAGCAAACGGGAAGGGTGATTAGGTCAAGGGGGCGTAGTCAGCAGGCGTCAGCGGTCAGCGTGGGGATGCGTGGGGAAGCTACGGTTTTACGGATTTACGGATTTACATAGACAGCCAATTTCACGGGTAGTTTCAGTTCAGTTCTCATGCGGTTTTTTTTTTCGAAACAATATATGCAGTACAGACAAGTCATGGATTATATAGAATATATAGAGTAGAGTGGGGTTTTGGGGGGGCTTGGGGTGATAGATAGCCAATTGTTTTGGGTTTCGTTTCTTTTTCGTTTTTGGATATGCCAGGAATACCTGAAGAAGATCGATTAGCTGCAAGAAGTTTTGGGGAAGCTCAATTACCTGAAGTTTCTGCTGGATGGCATGCGACTTCTCGTAGCGCTCCTTGAGTACCTCCAGATCCGTTTGCATTGCCTCCCTGTCCCGGGCGGCCTTCATGAGCAGGGTATTCGAGGATTCGGAGCGCTCCTTGAGCGTTTCCAGCTCGTCGGAGAATTGATCCCGCTCCTTCTGGATGCGCGCCAGTTGCATCTGGTATTCAGTAGTAGTTGTGGTTGTTTATTGTGTGTGGATGTGTGTGTGAGGTGTGACAGTCGAAAGATAGTTACGCATACGTAGAGATATATGTTAGGGATAAATAGTTATATTTATATACAAGGCTTGAGGGTTAAGAGGTTTCTTTGGGGGGGTTAAGCAATAGCAGTCACATCGATCTAAGCGAGGCTTCCTTATGTTTAGTTAGTCTATGGTTTATAGTTATATCAGGGGGGTGGCAGGTGTTAGTTATGGCACAACACATTTACGTTTACGGTCACAGACACAGGTATCGGTTAGCTAGTTAGTCACTTCGATCGAAGATGGGGTGGTGTGTGGCTCAGATTGAGTGTGTGTGTGTGTGTGTGAGTAGGCAGGGTTCGGAGGGCTTGGACGGGACCCGGGCATACCTGCGTCTTCTCCAGCTTCTCGCGAATGCGATCCGTGTCCAGGGTCAGCGTTTCGCGCTCCTTCTGTATGCGGGCCGCCTGGCCCAGTGCCTTGTCCAGCTGCGACTGCAGGTTGTCGTAGTCGTACGTCAGCTTCTCCTTCTCCAGCACCAGGCGCCGATTCTCGGTGCCCATCTTGTCCAGCTTGTCCTGCAGGTGGTCCACCTCGTTCTGGGCCTTGTCCAGCGAATTCTGCAGCTTCTCGTGCTGCAGCTGCGACTTGCCCAGCGTCGCCTGTGTGCGCTCCATTTCCTCCTTGATCTTTTCCACCTCGGAGAAGGCCTGTGCAACGGATGGTTGGTTTTTTTTTTTGGGTCAGTGATTGTGGTGTGGTGTGGGTGGTTAGGGGGGGATCTCAGGGGGGTCTTGAGGTTGGTTGAGGTTGCTTAGCTAACTAAACGGTTTTGCCTACCCGATCGCGATCGGCATGGATGCGCGAGACGCCACTTTGCGCCTTCTCCAGCTCCTGGCGCAGACTCTCCTGCTCGCCCTGGGCATTCTCCAGCTTCGCCTTCAGCCGGTACACCTCGCCCTGGCTCTTCTCCAGCTTCTCCTGCAGGGCGGCCGCCTCCTCACGTGCCCGCTCCGCATCCGACTGTATTTCGGGTTTCCATTTCGTTGGTTGGTTGTTCGGGTTTTCATTATCAATCGATCGATCGTTGGGGTTATGATGTTGTTGTTGTTGTTGTTGTTTCGGAGGGGGTAGAGTGGATGTTGGATAACGGATATTATTTACAGGCCTTCATGGGGGACTAGGTTCTTAAATGACTGATTCGACTGACTGACTGACTGGATGTCTGACCGATTAGTAGACACAAATCAAAGGTTTAAGGTGACAAACGACAAATACTAGGTAACGATAAGTAGTACTTAAATTACGATAACGATTACGATTACGAACACGATCACAACGTCTAGCGAGCGAGAGATAGAGAGAGATAGAGCGAGCGATTTATGCTGCGAGCGAGCGATGTTTTGGTTGGAAGAGAGAGGGAGAGATTGAGAGAGAGAGAGCAAGCGAGCGAGCGAGAGATCACAGGAAGCGATGAGGAGGAAAGGAAATCGATGGGTTGTCCTAAATGGTTTAAGGATCTCCTAACTTTTTGGAAACTTTGTACGAACTGTTGGGTTAATATATTTCATAAGCAAGGTATCTTGAGATTCTAAGTTAAAACTTAGTAAAACTTAAGGAAAGAAAAGTTCAGGATAAGTTGGTAAAGTAAATAGTAAGCTTACTACTAGAAGGTTTATGGAATTATTGAAGTTATTCTTATATTATTATATTAGAAATAGGTAAGCTGGTGAAGTTCTAAAATTATTTATATTATTGTAACTGCTTGGTAACGTTTTGATATACAATTGATAGACTTCTTTGTAAAATTATATGAAAATATATTTATAAGAATATCTTTCTTATGAACAAAGAACGTATGAGTTGAAAATTTGTTCCTATTCCTATACTCTTATATGATCAAGGAACATATGACTTGAAAATGTGTACATTTCTTGCTAAGATATATGAAAGGTTTTTAAATCGTTGATATATGATTCACATAATAATAACAAACGAAAAACCCTTTGGAAAACATTATAGTTCGGGAAACATAAGTAGGAACATAAGGAACTGTTCAAGGAAATCTATAGAAAGCTGGACATAATGCTAGGCCCGAAAATCCTTAAGATCTCAACATTTAACAAGGAAATATTGCTAAAGGAATGGTGAAAGATGGACACAACTTGGTTGACAAACAGATGGACTGAAGAACCCGGGGTTCAAGATGACTTCAAGATGAGTTCAGGATGGCTAAGACAACCACAGATGGCTCATTAGTGCAAGAGGGAAATTAGGAGAGAGAGAGAGAGCAAATAGCGTGTGTTGATTGAGGGAAAAGAGTGGAAAGTGCGAGAGCAAAGTAAGGCAAAGTGTGCGTAATGTGTGTGTGCGCTAGTGTGTGCAGGAGCGGGTGAGAGCGAGTGAAAGTGACGGCGCAGTTAAGTCAATTAACCAGAGGCCATAAGCCATTTTCCGCTTTTCTTTGGGCTTCTTTCTGTGGGCCTTCATTCGCAGCTTATAGAGTGAGTGTGTGTGTGTGTCGCGGTGTGTGTGTAAGGTCCAGAGGCGAAAACGCTCCAGGATACTTTGTCATACTTTGCTAGCTTCCGGCTTTGGGGCAGGCTTTTCGTGCCGAGGGATACACCACCGGAACTGGTGACGGATAAGCTCTAGGCAGTTTCCTGCCAAGGTCAATCGATGTATGTATGTATGTATGTACAATGTGTATGTATGTATGCTATATATTTATAGATATGTATGCAGTATGTGTGTGTGTACTTGAAGTATGTATATTTTTTATGCTGGCATGACGGCAATGTTAGTAGTATATTACAGGCAATATGCAAAGTTACATTAAATTGAACAAGTGACTGATTGCAACTAGCTTTGGGTTTTTTTTTGTTGGTTTCACTTTTGGCATAGTCAGATGCAGAGTAGTATGTAGTTCAAAGTTTTGGCAATCGAATTCAATTACGGTTGGTTAGTTGCGTTTACTAAAAACTTGTTTGATTGATTGATTGCTTGGAAGCGGTTTTACTCACAAAACGTTTTTCAAAGTCGCCCTATATATAGAGAATGAATGTAAGCACAACGGTTTGGATAGAGTTTTGGTTTTAGTATACATTGTCTGGCATTAATTTACAAAAAGTTAACTACAGTTTACAGTTACATTTTACAGTTAAATTTACAGTTACGTTAGAGTTAAAGTTAAAGTTAAAGTAAAGGTCACGAAAGAAGCAAATATAACATAAAAAGTAGCTCAAATCGAGTTTACAAACTCGAGTTCCTCTCTGCGCGAGTAGGAGGAGGACTCTCTCTTTAGGTGTGTGTGTTTTTTTTGTTGTTGTTGTTGCAAGTGCTCGGGTTGTGTGGGCGTGTGTGTGGCTTTAGCATGTTGCAGCGAAAAGAGTTTTTTTTTTTTAGACAGGTGTTCAAGTGTGTGTGTTGTTAGGGGGGTAGTGAAGGTGTCTCCTCATCGCCGGGCGAAAGTTTTTGGTCCACGCACGCCGAGTTACATAGAAACGAGTATATATATGCACACACACAGAGATTGCAATGCAATTTCAGAGTTCAGAGTTCAGAGAGTATTTATATATATATATATATATATATAGTATATATATGTATATGTTAGGCTAACTAAAAGAGCATTCAGATATATGCATATCGATATATTGTATATATGTATATGGCTGTCTCGATTCGCAGGCAAGTGTGTGTGGGAGGGAGGGACCATACCTGAGTGACCCTCAGCTCGGCCTGAGTGCGTCGCAGTTCGGCAGAGGCCTTATCCGCCCGCTCCTGGGCCCGGTCCAGCTCCTGGGACGTGGTCATTGTGGTCCTGCCAAACGTCGTCTGTTCGTGGCGAGGCGAAACGAGAGAGGGGCAAATTAGTGGGTTGAACCAAACCACAAGGAGTTTAAGGATAACAAAGTGCAAACAAAACAACAATCGAAAGCGGCATTAAGGCATTAGCAAATGTGTGTGTGAGAGTGAGCGAGTGTTGGTTTACAAGGATGACAACGATGATACGGATGATGATGAAGTTCGGATGATGAGTCCAGCAGGCGAGCAATGGATCCAAATCCATGAAGCTGTGAATGATTCAATGAGACTTTTTGCATATTTCGCTTGACTTTAAGTGCATTTGACGCTTGGTTCTCTATATATATTTAGACGATCTTGTGGTCTTGGCGTGAGCTTTTTTTTTGGATCTAAAGACCTTTGGGCTAGTGGCTATTTGGCATTTGTCGGGGTTGCCCATATATTACGTAAATTTACAGAAAAAAGAGTTTTCTTAAAACACTTGATTACATAGGTGTGGCCGCCATATATGAACAGCCCCATTGGTGGTGGTCTGTAGGCTAGGCTGGGTCAGCGGCATTGGGCCGACTTACCGATATCTTGCCCGTTTCGAACATTAACTTTTGTACATTCTGCAAGAGTACGGATACGGAACATATTTATATATTGTATATCTTAATCTTAGGTCACGCTCGTCGTAATGTGTGTGGGATGTGCATGTTCGGCGGCAATCAATTCAACTTATTCACACCTCCGTTTGTCTGCACACCGATTAAATCAAAACCCAACTAGGCGAGTGCTGCTAATCCTGGCTAAGTATCTAAGTATCTAAGTGCGCAATATGTCAGGGCCTTATCGGACCTGCAAAATCGTTGTAGGTGCTGCTGAGTGCTGGCTAAGTGAGACTTCAGCCTGCTGGCTCTAAATGGGCAAAATGGGGCTTTCAAATAGAGGGTTTTTGGTGTTTCTCGGTGGCTAATGTGGGTAATATACGATATATATATATAGTGATATATGGTGGGATTTACGATACATAAAAGGTGCGTTTTGCATAATAGCGGAACTCGATGTTTCGATATTAGTTATGTTTATGGCTGACGATAAAAGCTAATTACGATATTCGAACATTTTTTACTTTTATTAGTTACTTAAGACCAGAAATTGGGATACTCAATTTAAGGTATTACAATGTACTTTACAATCAAATTTATTATTACGATATTCTAGAGCAGTGGTGGGCATCAACATAGAGTGAGAGAGAGCCTACGACATTGTGAAATACGAGGCTCGGGTAGCACCCAAGGGAGCTGACTAGGGATTGCAGTAAAAAGGGATTTATCGATACGGTATTTACATATTAATCGATATTTTAATGTTGCAATATATGTGAAAAAAATCGAATCGAAAAATCTGTTTAATATATCGGACAAATTTTCTAAACTTGGTTTGAACTATTATTGTTGGAAATAAATAAAGAGACTTTCAAAAATGTAGTTTTAAAGAGATTTTAAACATAATCGGTTAAATATCGATAGATTGGAGAGAGGCTTTAATAAAATATAGTTTTAAAAAGGTTTAAATTTAATCGATACAAAAGACAAATATCCATATGTTATGTCTATATGTTATCGATAAATGAGATATTTTTGATATTTCAAATATCGATATATTTGGTGTAAAATCGATATTTTATCGTTAAATGCGATATATTTCGATATATCGAATTGCAATATATTCGATATAATATTTTTGTCGATATATGTAGCTTTTTCTCTCCATATTTGCACATATTTACATCCCTTGTCCCTTGTGCCCACCGCTGTTCTGGAGTATATATCAATTCTCAACTTTTTACGTGATTCAAAGTAATTATCTACAAACTACGATTTTCGATATTATGCAGTTAAACTAGTTTTGGTAATTGGAAGATTGGAATTCGGATTATTGGGCTTACTTTGTGTAGTGTGGTCTGTTCATCTAGCTGCATCTATATTTGGTTTATGTTGGGTGAGTTTTTTTATTTTTTTTTATTTTTATTTAGGTTGGTTGGTTGTTGTTGTAGTTATTATTATTGTTGTTGTTGGGTAGTTGGGATGCGTAATGTGTACATGTAAATACATATTCAGATACAGATATAGATATAGATATAGATATATATATATATATATAGATATAGATATAGATGTGGATACAGATAGCACATATATGTATATGTATGCAAATGGGTTCATAGATTATCGATATAGCAAGTATGTATGCGTGTCCCCCGATTATATATACACAGAACGCGCGCACACACATACATACATACGAACAGAGATTGATGATAAGTTAGTTTTAGTTTTAGTTTTAGTTATGGTCTTGATTTTCGGGTATATATCCCCGGGGGGTATATGCGGGGTAAACTGGTCATAATGCACGAGTACCTGCGAACGCTCCAGATCGTGTTTCAGCCGCTCGTTCTCCAGCTCCAGGCGCGCAATCCTCTGCTTGGTGGACTCCCAGTCGGCGCTGCTGCGGCCCATCTCACAGGTGGCCTTCTCCAGCTCCGCCTTGGACTTGCCCAGTTCGCTCTGCGAGGCCTCCAGCTTGATCTCGAGCCGCTCGCGCTCGGTCACGGCCCGTTCCAGGCGTGTCTGCAGCTTCTCCACCTCACTTTCGGCGGCGCGCAGCTTGATCTTATAGTCGGCCACCTCGCGCTCATGGAGATCGCGCTCCTCCTGCTTCTCGTGCTCGGCGCGATCGCGCTGGTCTCGCAGCTGGGCCATCTGCTTCTCCTTGTCACCGATGGCCTCCTCCAGGCTGGTCAGGGCGCCCTCGGAGCTGCTGTGGTGAGCCTGCATGGCTGAGAGACGGGCCCGCGCCATATCCACCTGGTTGTCCTTCTCCTTGAGTAGATCCTCCAGGTTTTCAATCTAAAGGGAAGAAATCAGGGCTTAAGGATTGGGCAACCAGAAGAGGAGAGAGTTTCCTTTGAAGGCTAAACTGTGAGGAGCTGTATCTTCTATCTATTTTTATCTCTTTTTAATATTTTCTTTTCTTTACAAACTTGTGACAGGATATAGATATTATATCTGAGTCTTCACTTGACTTTATGAAGAAGGAAAAATCATTAGGTTGTCTTATTTATTCACTGATTGAAGCTGTATCTTCTAGTACTTGAACTCTTTTAAAAAATTTATTTATTCAACAAACTTGTGGAAAAAGATATTATATCTTTGTCTTAACTTGACTCTCTGAAGGTGGAAAAAGGATTGGGATGTCTTGTTTATACTCTAAATAAAAGGAAACTCTTTTCTCTGGATGCGGATAGGGATTAAGCGGGGGTTGAGGTGGAGTCTAACCTTGCGCTGCAGCACACTGATCTTGCGGTCCTTGATGTCCATGTGGTCCTTGATCTCCGTCAGTTCGCTGGTGAGGCGGTTGCGCTCCTGCACCGTCTGGAGTGTGCCCTGGGTCTTCTTCTCGATGAGGCGATTCTTCTCCTCGAGGCGGGCCCGCATCTCCTCGACGTCCGTCTGCAGCATGTTGTAGTGCTCCTCTTTGGCACATAGCGACTCCTTGAGCACCGCTATGTGCCGCTGGTAGTCCTAACGGATATTACTTTACTGTGCAAACGACAAACTCGGAGCCGTAGCTGGGGGATGGGGATTAATTTACCTGATGCTGCTCCTCGAGGGTTTTCATTTTGGCCGCCATCGCCAGGATCTCTTGATCCCTTCTCTGTATTTCAAGACGGAATTCGTCCAGCTGGCGGATCGAATGTGTGGGAGTGGGTGTGATTGGGTGATTGGAAAGGAACGAACAAGTACAGATAATTAGATCAGAGTTTGCTGGGCGCACTGGTAATGCCTGGGCCGGGGACTGATCCTTAGCCAGGACTACAGATACTTGGTGTGTACTTGGTGTGTACTTGGTCTTGTTTTTTTTCTTTCTTTTTTTTGGTTTTCGCAACAGGAAGTACGAGTATCTTGCTGTGGCAACTGAGTGTGAAAATGAGCGATTAAGAGGTGCGAAGAGCGAGCTTACGCCTTGTAGAGTATGACTGAGAGTTGGTGGATGGTGGAATGTCTTTGGGCCCCTCCCCATTTCGGTACAGGTACAGGTACTGGTACAGGTACAGGTACTCGTTGTCCTAACCGCCCTCGTTGGGTGTGTTATCCTTTTCAGTGTTATCTGTGTGTGTGTGTGTGTGTTATCGTGTGTGTTTGGTGTGCCGGTTGGTCTTGGATTTGTGTGTCTCTTGAAGGACTGAACCATAGTTCTTCTCGGTTTCGGGGACATTCGGTTTTCGTATGTAATTTTATTGTTTGCTTTCGAAAAGTTTCCATTTTATAATGCTTACAGCTTAAGTTAAGTTTAACAGATTTCGAGAATATTCTTTTTGTTGCTTTTCGGAATTAAGTCTGAATGCAATCTTAATTAGGTTTACAGTTAAATCATTGTATAAATAGTACATCCCGTGGGACCATAAATGTATATGCGTATAATCAGAATATTAACCATAATTATTCAAATGCAATACAAGTATATATATATATATGTATATATATGTATAGAGAGAGTTATGTATAATGTGTGTATATCTTATATCAATATTCAAATGCCTCGTTTCTTGTTCTGTTCGTCGTTCCTGTAGAAAAGGGTTTACAAATCAAACTGAGTCGTCGTCGAAGGGGAGAATCTAAGTAGTTTTGGCTGAGCAACAACAAGAACAGAAGTTGGAGAAGCTAGTGGATAATAATAGTATCTTTGTATCTCCGTATCTTCGTATCTTCGTATCTACTTATCTATTCACACGCTCGCACCAAAAGTGCTGTCTTTCGAATTGGCTAGTGATAAGCTTTTATCTCTCGACTACACTCACATTATATATATATTTCTTTTTTTGTTGTATATATAAACAATTGAAAAGAGTTTTTATCTATGAACACAATTTCCGTTTTTGTTCTGCGATTGCTGCATATCTTAGGGGGCCTTGACGGGAACTACCAACTACAACTAGGGTTCGAAAAAAAGGAAAGTAACTCTCAGATTCACATCTCCTATAATATATATATTTTTAACCACTACTTTAACAAGAATTTTTACTTTCTTTGAGAAATATCAATCTACGCATAAAATTTCGATTTCGATTTCGATTTTTTCAAGCACAAATAAACAAGATAGCACGTTTATAATCGATAGTCCGACTAAGAAATGTCCACTACTCAAATAAATTCAGTAGTTGCGCATGCGATTTAGTTCCTATAAATGTTCGAATTGATTTTAGGCTTCAGAAAAAACGAACTGAGGTCGGGGGCTCTAAGGGATTAGCTTTTCCATATTTTGTATACTTGCTTATCGATGCCTATCGATATTTATCGAGTGTATAAAGCGCTTCTTCGAATACGAAATACAAACACTAGTTGAGTCGAATACATATAATACAATATAATATTCGCATAGACACATTTTGAATGCTTCATCGTTTCACTTTGCTTGGTGTCTCTCAGACACACAAAAAACTAATTCAACCGATCGATCCCATATCTCTAGCTAGATCTAGCTCGATCTAGCACGATCCCTACCTAATCGGTTCTAGATTGCACATATAAATTTCAATGTTTTCGTTCATAATTGACCTTCATTGCTAATCACACGCTAGTTAATAAGTTTATAACTCTTGCATTTGCTTTTGCTGGGGAAGGCTTTTGGGAGAGTCGAAACTTAATGTTAACATTACTAGGAGGAGGATAAGGAGGAGGCTCAGCCTAAAAAACGTTGTAATAACAAGATGATGAACGACATATGATTTTGTTTACTCGAGAGCTGGCTCCAGGCTCTCTAGAAGTTTTGGTTCAAAAGCCAGAAAGAGCGCGCTCTAGAGCCAACCGCTCACTTGCACACATACAGCGACAGCACACGCATTCTAACGCTCTCTACATCTGTACGCTCTCAACTTTGTGAGAGCGGAGAGCACGCTTTTCGTAGCCAGCCAACAAATTACTTTTTATATGGTCGTTATGCATCTTGTTATTAAAACTTCCTTGCTCACACTGAGGCGGAAAAAAGTTAAGTTAGGGCGAAGTTAAATAATTATTCTACGCAAATGATGCCCACTAATACGAGACAGAGAGAAAGAGAGAAAGTTATAATTGGGTTAGAGCTTCTGGTTAGTTAGGTAGTTAGTAGGTTGCTTGGGTATAGGAGGTCCTCGATGGCATCAAGTTACTATGAGTTACCATGCAGGGGCTTCGTTACTTAGTCGCTTACAGATAGATAGAGTGTGTGTCTGTGCTGCTCTAACAATTGGCTAAGTTGTCGAATGTTCATACTAAGTACGAGTTACACTATAGGTTTTGATTTAATAAATTTTAAGCTTCGTTTTTGGTTTTGTTTTTTTTTTTTGCGTTTTTGCTTTTTGTTTTGTTCAACTTTCACACAAGTTTAAAGTAAAGTTTTTATTTCATTTCGCATTATCTTATCCTGTGTGTGTGTGTGTATATATATAAATTGTTGTTAATATTTGTGAGTAAATCTCATTTAGTTTTATATACAGTCTTTTACTTTTGAGAGTCAAGAGCAAGGTTCTACAATTTCCACAACAGAAAACAATTGGCGTTTCTTTAATTCTCTGAAAAGTTCTGCCCTGAGTGCTCTACATATATGCAAAGAACGTAAATCAAAATGGTTGTTGAACGCAAACTCAAGGATAAGCTTTAAGTTAATTATTATTATTATTAATTTTTATTATATATATTAATCATTCGTTTGTTTCGCTTCGTTTCGTTTCGCTTTTACTGTTGCTACTTTAAAATGGCACATGAAACAATAGTTCTCCTTCTCCGCTCTCCGCTGCGAACTCTGCTTAGCCTAGATCTACTAAGAGTATTCCACTTTATTATCATATATCTTGTATATATATATTGTATGTATAATACTTGGTGTCTTATCTTCTCCCTACGCGAGAACCGTTCACTGCCATTGGCTCACTGGTTGGATGCAGAGGAAAGCGTTAAATGCAGAGATCCGCATATATATATAGAGGGTCTCTATATATACGATGGGCAGATCTTCTTCCAATTGGGTTCGTTTCAATCTCTGATTGTTACATAGAGGATGACTGGATGATGGCGATGACTTAGTTAAATTTCGAGTTGTTTTTGGGGGACTTCGAATGGTTCGAATTACGATTACAGGGACCTCTTTTTCTTTGAGATTACAGATTTCGGAACGGGAATGAGGCTGAGGCTGAGGCTGAGGCTGATGAGGTTCTTTAGGAGTCTAGGGATAGCGTGTCTACGTCAAATTTAAAACTTACTTGTCGCTTATGCTCTTGCGGCAGTTTCGGGTAATCTAAGTCTAGTTTCGAGTATGGCAGATGGTGGTGATGGTGAGCTTGATGTGGCTGCCCCGGCGCCTGATGGTGCGTATGCGAGTGCGAAGGATATGCCGTGTGATGCGAGGAGTGATGCGAGGAGTGATGCGGATGCGAGTGCAGATGCGAATGCAGATGCTGATGCGGATGCTGATGCTGATGCTGCGAGTGGCCGCCGCCGTGATGCAGTCCCTCTGCGTAATCCCTGGCGCTGCTGGCCAGCGTTCCGCCAAACGGTCCGGCCGTGTTGGCCAGCGCCGCCAGTGGGTGGGTCTGCAGGTGATTCTGGTGCTGGTGCACATGGTACTGGTACTGCGGATGCATCTGCTGCTGCACCGATGCCTGGATGTGCGAGTGTCCCAGCGGCGGTCCTTGGGCACTGCCGCCGTAGTGCTGCGTCCCCGCGAACTGTTGCTGCAGGTTGTAGGCCAAGGCCGCTGCCCCCACGGCCCCGGCTCCGGGCACCTGGCTCTGGTAGTACTGCGAGATGGCGGGATTGGAGGCGTGCAGCGATTGGGCCATCAGCTGGCGCTGCTGGAAGGGAGCCAGGGGATTCCCATAGCCTCCGGCCACCCCCAGGTCGCTCTGGTAGGGATTCCCGTAGCCCCCTCCCAGTCCGTACTTGCAGCCACCGCCGTAGCCCGTTGTGGTGGTGGGATAGCTGGACACGAGGTTCGTCACGGAGTATGCTGGCCGCAGTCGCGCTGCCGCCGCAGCGGCACTCTGGGCCGCCGACAGCTGCGTGGGCAGCACATGCTGCTGCGCCTGCGCCGCCGGCTGGAAGTACATGTTGGGCTGCGAGGAGAAGCTCGTGGACATCTGCAGCAGGTTGTCGTTGAGGTACGGCGGTGAGGTGTCACCCGGGTGCAGCGTCGGGTAGCTGGACACAACGCGGCCCAGGCCCATTCCTCCCACTCCGCCTACTCCCACTCCCACGCCGCCGGAGAGGGGCGTCGTCACCAGCTGGCCCAGCTGGCGAGCCTGATTGGTGAGATTGAGGATCTGCGAGCTGCGCGATATCGACTTGTGGGCCTCGTTCAGCAGGTTCACAATGTTCGAGGAGCTGGTCTGGTGCAGCGGCGGCGCCGGATAGCCATAGACATCGTTGTACATGGTGGCCGAGGGCAGGCCGGCAATGCTGTAGCGTCGCCGGCGGATGGGCGAGGTCTGGCACGGGCCACCCGTTCCATACAGGAGAGGGGGATCATAGAGGCCGCCATAGACGCCGCCGGCGGTGGCAGAGGTCGAGGGTCCGTACAGATCGTAGGCGGCGGGGCCGTAACCGTTGCCCACCGCTGAGCCGTAGGGCAGAGACACCGCAGGGCCCGGGCCGTAGTACTGGCCGATAATGTCCGGCAAGGGGGGGCTGCTTCCGGAGACGCCCGAGTAGTTATTGTACATCTGAAACGGGGCGATTTCAAATGGTGGTTGCTGTAACTGCTGTGACTGACTGACTGACTGGTTGGGTTAGTTGGTAGTTGGTACTTGGTAGTTGGTAGTTGGTAGTTTCTGTGGTGTCTAGAGAGCTCTCTGGGTCTGTTGGGTCTGGTGTTATATATCTATATATATATCTGTTATCTTTTAACTTTCACTCGGCTTTCCGGCCTCGATGTGCTCACAGCTTGTTTTCTTATTAGTTTGAGTTTTGGTTTAAGTTTTAGTTTTTGTTTTAGTTTTAGTTTTAGTTTTTGCTTTGTTTCTGGTTTTAGTTTTAGTTTTAGTTTTGGTTTTGGTTCTGGTTCTGGTTCTGGTTTCTGGCTTTTCGTGTGGAGCGTGATCATGATCGTGGCTTAACAAACATTAGCTATCTATATATGTATATATAGAGGTAATTACATGTATATATATTATATTTGTTACATAAATATATATATAGGTATTCAATTGAATTGGATTACATTTAACATAGCGAAAGCGATTTTTGCCCGAAACACTTACGGACTATTCTGGCCCCATATATTAAAACGTAAATAATTAGCTTCTTTGTTTAAGCTTCTTTTTTGTTCTTGTTATCATTATTATTGGTATTATTTTTGTTGTTTTTCTGCAAGTTTTTCAGTTTCTTTTGGTAGCTTTGACACTTTTCTTTTTTTGCGCTTAATTTACAATAAAGTTTTGTAATAAAATATGAGATTAGTTGATAATGGATTATGATTTTTTCGGTTCTGGCTTTGGTTCTTGGTACTTTTTCGTTTTTGGCTTTCCAGGCTTGGTTGACTTTGGTTCGGCTTTTGGCTTTATATGGTTAGTTATATATTGTGGGTTCTCTTTTGGGCACTTTCAACGGCCCAAAAAAAGTTCAACAAGGGCGGAGGGGGGCGGCGGGCGTAGTAGTTGTAGTGTGTGTGTGCGTATGAGTAATGTCTGTGTGTGTGTGGTGTGTGGTGTGTGTGTGATAGAGGAGAGGCGCAACATGAAATGTGTGTCACTTGGTTGACAGCCGCCACGAGGATGTGGTAGCTGCCTGGTTCTTGTATCTATTTATGTGTGAATGCCTGTATCTTTGTATCTGAGAGAGTGGGTTGGGTGTGTGGTGGTGTCCCAGTGTCTGAGTGTGTGTGTGTGTGAATGTATCTCTGGTCGCTGTACTCAGCTAAGTGGCGTGATCAACGTGGCATACAAAATGCAACTCGGATTCTGATTTCGTATTTTTCTCAAGAGGTTTTGGTATGTTTGCTTAGTATCTTTGCAGTATTTTGTTTGGGTTTCAGTATTTTTTGGTTTTGTACAATTTTTCTTTTTTTTTTTGGTATTTTGTTTGTACGCAGAAATGAAACATAAATATTCGTATAACAATATATAGTTCAGATGCATTATAGAAATAACGTGCAAAAGTATATTTGTTAAATAATTTGGTTCGGTGTGTTGGAGAAACAAACAAACAAAATATATATTCATATAGCTGTTTAGACAGACAGTGAGCGAGAGAGAGAGAGAGAGATAGAGATAGAGAGAGAGAGTGTGTGTGAAAGAGTTCGACAGAGACAGAAAGAGAGACGGTTACATAGAGACTTATAGAGAGAGATGGAAAGAACGCAAGTTATGTGTTTCAGACAGAGCAGAGTATCGTTTCGTTTTGAATTCTTTGGAATCCTTGGAAATTTCTCCAGTGTACTTTTCCATGTGTTCTGGTGACAGAGGGGCAGGGCAGGGGGCTGTGGCTGTGTTTCTGTGGGTGTGTGCGAGTGTGGAACCCATCATGAAGGAGTGTTCTTGTTGCATTGCGTCGTGTGTGTTGTGTGTGTGTGAGAGAACGAGTTCGAGAGCTTCGATCCGATCGGTCAACGTTTGTAGGTTGTAGGTGGGTGAGGTTAGTTCGATATTTACAAAAACCAAAAAGTAATATATCATACACAAACACGAATACACGACACACATGAAGGTGTGTGGGTGTGTGGTGAGAAAGTTATTGTCCTTTTTTTTTGTAAGTTTTCTTCTTTTTTTTCTTCTTCTTGGGCGGGGATCTCAAGGGGGCGGGACTTCTTCTTAGGGGGAAGAATTGGTAAAGGGCGGAATTATCGGGGGGATTTCTCGGTCTGTCGTAAGCGGAGTAACGCAATAATATCGAAAACAACATACTGGAGAGTAACATATTTATATAGTATATATATAGTAGTAGTTGTAGTTGCTGATATTCGGTATATATATATTTATATATAAAGAGCGACAGAGATAGAAAGAGACAGAGAGACAGAGAGAGAGAGAGCGATGGAGAGATAGAGAGTGAGTGGGGAGAAACAGAGACAGAAACAGAGGAGTAGGAGTATATATTCATATGTTTGTTAGCCATATTGTGGATATATATACACGTCGTAATTGTTTTATCATTTTATCGTCAAAGAGTTGTCAGTGAATGAATCGAACTTCTTTGCTTAGCTTCTTCTTCTTCTTCTTCTTGCCCGAAGTATTAATCAATTAGTTATCGCTTTCCTTTTGGTCTTTTCTTCCGTTTTTGTTATATAGTTATTTTGATTTTATTTGATTTTTTTTTTGATTTGGTATCGTGCGAAAATATTACAAAAGCATATTGTAAATAGTTGCATACGTTTTTGTTTTTTTTTTTATACTTGGTAAACAAATTTGTTTTTATATTTGTTATTGCATTTCTTCAATTGTTTTTCGGTTTCTCATTGTATACTTTTTTTTTTGCGTGATTTCTTTTAGAACAACAACAAAATATATGTTTTTTTTTTGGTACGTAATTAAAAAAGATCAATTCTGAAAACAAATATATATTTTGCATTTATTGATTGAGTCGCTTTTGATCTTGCTTAATGATTTAAGAATTGTTGCCTACTAGTTTTTTTTTTTTAATTATGTTTTGAAATTGTGTTTATCTAAAATTTTGGATCTTTTGATTACGATAATCATGCCAATTATTGGAGCCATTACAATCGATAGGTTTCGTGAAAAAATCATCTCTGCATCTTTTGGCAATAAAATGACAAAAGACAATTATTCTTGTATGCTAAATAGAACACAGTTCACTAATGTTTTGTTAATCGGTATCTGATCATTTCAGTTGGGATTTTGCTTTCGGTTTCGGTATCGGTTTCAGTTTCGGTTTCGGATATATATTTTCTAATTTCTGATTTCTGATTTCTGATATTCGGATTTCTATGGTTTGCTCTTTGGTGTGTTTTTTTGGTTAAATGTTTATATATTACTTTTTGATTATGTAAGAACAGTAAGAAAAAGGAGTTCAAAAATCAGCGTTCCGTTCAAAATGCTAAGTTTAAGTTTAAACGCAGAACAAACATTGTGTGTGGCTGTGGCTGGTGTGTGTGTGTTGGTGTGTGTAAAGTCATTAAATTAAATCTAAATAAAAAGCGAGTGTAAAAAGTGTAAGGGAATAATACAATATATATGTATATATATATATATAAAGTGATTAAAAGAAACTAGGGGAGTTACTATGTAGGTACACAGGGGGAGTATAGGTGGTGGTGGGTGGTGGTGTGGGTGGGTGGTAAGCTACAGGGGCAAAGGCGAAATGTTAAACAAACGATTACACGAACAACATTAAGACACAAAACACACATTTATATACTTTTATGCTCCAAGTAAAACAAAGATTAATTTAAATTTAGAAAATGATGCCAACTGGCAAGAGGAAGAGTACAAAGAGTGGCAAAGCGGGACAGACAGAGATAAAGCTACAGCGAGAGACAGAGAGAGAGTGAGATAGAGAGAGAGAGAGGCAGCGCAGGTGAGCAGAGCACTTAAAATAATGCCAAGAACTTTGGCTCACCCACACACACAAACAAATACACACAAACACATATAAATGGCGGACCGAAATAACAACATTTTGGTTACAAGGTTACGTATACGTCACGTGTGTTTGTGTGTCTTTGAACAGGGACTACAATAGCGGTAACTGAGCAAAGAGAGAGAGAGAGGGACAGAGAGAGAGACCGGGAGAGAGGTGGCTAGCAAAGGGGGGCGACAGAAAGAGAGAGAGAGAGAGAGCGAGCGAGAACAAAGCCAAAAAGAACACAAGTAAGAGGCGAAATCAAAAGCCGAGAAATGTCCAAGTGTGTGCGAGTATACCAGTGTGTAGTGTAGCTGTGTGGGAAGTGTGTTAAGTGCCAAATACATGTAGCAGAGTGTATTTTCTGGCTTTTCAGCCACTTTGCTGCTATTTTCGTTTGTGTTGCGTGCCCAGCACAAATCATAAAATTAAAAAACAAACACATAAAACCGGAATATGTATTGCAAAATGAAAACAAAGCTGGGGGGGGAAAAACAATTTCAAATTTTATGACTTTTCGAGTGGGAGAGAGAGAGAGAAATAGAGAGAGTGGGAGGGAGGGAGGAGGGATGGGAGAGCAAGAGAGAGCGAGACTGTACCCCCCTCGAAGTCGACATTGACATGTGAGCACATCAAACAGTACAAACAAAGCAGGAAAGCCATAAATATTATGAAATTCAAGTGCCCCCGACTATGAAATACCCGGTACTAAGTATGTTGCATACTTATCGGGGTTTTACTTGGTTTACAAATGCCTGACATCCCCAAAGTTGTACTTTTCCTTTTTCTAACTCTGAAATACCTTTCAGGATCAATTCCATCTTTTCATGTTCTATAATTTTCCTGATTCCTTAAAGCTCACACTAAGTATACCCTTGAACTCGGCTGGCAACGGGTACAAAAAAAAATTAAAGTGGATGCGGGCAAAGTCCCTGCTTTTCAATGATGGGGGAGAGGGGAGGATACCATACCCATTCCCCTGTGTTAATCATGACAAATCATCACGTTCACGTTTCGTTTCGTTTGTGCTTGTTCCTTTTTTGTTCTTGTTGTTGCTGCGTTTTGTTGCGAGCAAGGCCAGACAGAGAGTCCTTTTCCCCATTGTGTCCTGTCTGACGCCCCCCAGTATCCCCCCCCCCCCCTCCCTCTTAACCCATTGTCCGTAGCCCGTGTCCCGTGTTTTTCCCGCACGCACGTGCCCGATGGAAGCGTATTTCAAGTGACATTTATGAAGTGCATCCCTGTCAGTTCGCTCGCTCGCTTTGGAATTTTTTTCGGTAGGCCTTTCTGCTAATGAGAGCAGAGGGTTAGAGGACGAGGCAGGGAGAGGGGGCGGGAAGGAGGGAAATGGGGGGAGGGGGTGGTAAATGGGAAAATGGGTGCCAGGGCCCGTCTGCACTTGCTGTCTATGCTTCTTGCACTTTTCTGCAAGTTGTTCGCCCGCCCTGTTGCCGAATTTCACTAATTACGCAGAAAAGCAGGCAATGCAATGCGCCTTTCGCCCCTTTTAGCCAGCATTGCCGCATTACTGTATGTTGTTGGCTTTAGCCCTGTCCGTGTGTGTGCTGATATGTGACCCTGTGTGTGTGAAATTAAATTTGCAGCTCGAGGCCACAAAAGGACAGGCTAAACAGAAGAAGTTTAACAAGTTTTATTTGTTTTGCGTGCTAGTTGCTGCACAGAGAAAAATCTAGGGGTAGGAATATATATTTTAGATACTATTTATTTGTATATTATCACTGAAATATATATCTATATAATAAATATTAAAATAGGTAAAAAAATCCTTTTTTTCTCTCACTTAAAATTGTTTTAAGTACTTGGTTTTAGTTCTATTTACCTAATCCTCCCAACATTAGCTTTATTTCTCCAACTGTGATCCATTTTTCTAAGCTTTTCCCACTTTTTTCACTTGCTTTAAATTGAGTTTCCCCCTTTTGCCATCATCGCTCACTTACTCCCTCTCTTCCCCCCGCTTTGTGGGAGCTGCTCATGTTACGCCTTGACAGGACATTTAAATGGCTTTTGGTGTCTGGATGTCTGGGTGGGTTGGGGGGTTTGGTGGGTGTGTGTGTGTGTGGGTCTGGGGGTATCTATTGTGGGCCTATTTGCAACGGGCCACCATTGATAGCCATCGTTTTGATTTACACTACTCTCCAGGCGAACTGAACCATGACCGAGGAGAAGCCAGGAATTGCATTTTACCCTACGATACGATGCCCATTGTACCACCAAAACCGAAGGAGGAGTCGTTGGGGACGGGGGAAAATGTGAAAATTCCACCCAGAGACATTTCGGTTGTTAGTTGCATTTCGTCGGTTTTTAGTTAGTTTGTTATGCGAGGAGTTGCCTCTGGCTGATTGACTTTTGAATGGAGTTGAAGGTTCTTGTGTGCTGATGATGAAGTAATGACATTTCGAGCTGATGACATGATGGTATTTCTCGGTGTTTTCTCAGTGGCAGTGGCGTGGCGCTGTTCACTGACTGACTGACTGACTGATTGGTGGATGACTGTTTCCGGTGCCGGACTCTGGTACGGTGCTGGGGTACAATACCTTGTAGTAGACATAGGCATTGTCCATAGGTTTCTGGGTGTCTAGCCTGGTCGTTAAGAGCTAATGTTGTTGCTGCTGCAGTATTGTAGTTCGTTGTACTTGGACTTAGTCCGGCTCGGCTTGGCTCTGCTGCTGCTAGCCTGCTATTTATGTAATTTGAGCTGCCCGCTGCCCGCTGCGGGTTGTGCGCAGGTGTCCGAGTGTGTGTGTTGTGGGTGCCTCAAGTATTATTGTAATACAATAATAAACTACTGCTCGTTACTATTCAGTTTTCCGAGGAATACTTGGCGTATTATCTTGGCGCTGCTTCCGGATTCTTAGTGCTCAATGCAAATGGGAGTGTGTTTGTGAATGTAACCTTCTGGCCCACCGCACACACTCGCACATTCTCACTGCGGAGACGGAGAGACACACACACACACACAGAGACACAGGCAGGACGACGAGGACGAGCTATAAAAAGAAATTGTTGTTTTTCTCGATTCTCGTTTCGTTGTGTGTGTTGTCTTTGTTGTTTGCTAGTTAATGTTTGCTGGCAAAGAAGTTTTTTTTTTCGGCTGCTGCGGCTGCTTAAGCAAAAATTATTGATTTTATGCTGCTGCTGCTGCTCTGGTTTTGTGCTGCTGCTCCTGCTGCTCCTGCTACTGCTGCTGCTGGTTTTCCTTCAGCTGCTGCTGCTGCTGCTAAAACAATGGGGATGCAGGGATTTTTTTTTTTTTTAATAAATTGCACTGGCACTCTGGATTCAAGCTATTATTTCCCAAAACACAGACACTGACATTTACAGGTAAAGGCACAATAATGAAATGCTCAACATTTCTTTCTTTCTTTCTTTTTTTTTTCTACATCCTTCTTCGGTCAAGGAGCGAAATTTTCATATACATTTATATATATGTAATATACATATATTATTTTCTTTGGCAGCACACGCGTTCGCGCCACGAGTGGGATTTTCTTTAGCGAATCTGTACGGCGGATGATATAGGGGCTCCCACTCGGTGTATTCGTGTGGGTCTCGGTATCCTGGCGGAGTCCTAATTCACTTGGCGCTGGTTGGCTCGCTGCCCACTACACAATTTTGTGTGCCATTTGCCATTTGCCACTCGCCTCCTTGCCACACTTTCTTTGCGTTTCGTTTCGTTTTTTTTTCTTCTGCTGTGCGTTTTTCGCGACGCGCTCTGCTCGATTCTTCTCTCCTGCGACTTCGGTTCTATTCTCGATTCTTTGCCTTGCGTGGCGTTTCGTTTCGTCCGTGTCTCGGCTCGGCGGCTGGAGCGTTGCGTGTACAACTGTTCGCGCCTGCGGAGCTTTTGCGACCACGAGGCCACTCAGCAGCCGTGGCATATCACTCATCCGCTCTGGTGTCCAGCTTTTTGCAGTCACTCGCTGCTTGGCGCTGCTTGGCTCGAGAGCGCAGCTTTCACTCGGCTCTCTTCGCAGGCTCAGCCGCTGTTTGACTGCTTTCGGCACTAGCCGGGAGGATATCTCTGTTAGTTTGGGGGTTCAGAAATGTGTGGAGTTTGTGCCAATTATCTTAACACTTTTATTAAGGACCTCAGGTTTTAGGAGTATTATTTTGCACCATTTATGTAGCTCTGAGTTGGTTTTAATGATAATAGCTTTTTAGCAATTTATTCTTGCATCTTTCGTCACTAGATTATACGTTCTTCGTCACTTAATCACAAGTCATTATATCGATATTTTCATTATTATTACTCCTACTAATTTAGGACCTTAGACTATCTGCTATTTATTCTAAGCCAGTTTTTGGAAAGCCGTATCTTATTATACAGAAACCGTTATATATTTTCATATATTCTTATCTAAACACCTTCAAACTCTGTTTATCATACTTCATCCAAAGTCTCAGCTGTTTATAAACAAAGCTTTTACCACTTAGAGTCTGGAAATGGAGAAACATAAAGTTCCCATTCATTAAACAATCCGAACTGAGTTGCCTTACAACGTTTTGCTTTGGGAATTGCTCGACCTGAAGAACTTAAAACCTTTACATCTTCCGAAAAAGCCTCTTCTTCAGATGGCTCTCTCTCTCGGGTTCTTTGGGTCCCTAAACGCGCCTATAAGTCACATTTGTGTTCGCCCTTTTGCGGCACTCAACTCGCAATTGAGCGTTATTCCACACATTCGCTCACAGGTCCAGTCATGTGGTCTGCGACCCGCAGAGCTTTACAAGTCAGGCGAGAGCTTTTACGTTTAGTTACGCTCAAAAGCTAACGGTATTGATTACTTCATAAAGGGACAGAGAGAGAGAGGAAGAGAGAGCGCCTAAGTAGGAGTGAGGAAAACGAACTCGTTTTACAGCTACTACTCGCTGAAACCTTAACCCTGCAGTGGCTGCTGCTGGTCGAAAGGGCCACATGCCTGCAACTGATGCCCTGCGCATGACATGGGCCTGCACTTCTCGAGCAGCTGACTTGGCGGGGGGTCCTGCTGCTCGGCCTACCCTCCCCCGGAAGAACTGGCCCGCAAAAGTAGGCAACACTTTGCATATTTAGCCAGCTTCCATTCAATTATTATGCTAAGTGGGCAACTCATTAGGCAGTCATTTGTTTTTGGACATGCAATTACCCATCGAGCTCCACTTCAGTGGCCGCAATCGATAAATCGAAGTGCAAATTCCAGGCTAAGGAACTGTCTCCCTCTTTAAATGCATAAATGCATTGCATTCCGCAGCTCAGCTGGGGAGGAGTTTGCCTGTTCTTGGTGCTTGGTGCTGGGGTGCTGCTCTGTTTTTTCCTGCGTTCCTGCGAGCTGGTAAAATGAATTTTGCGGTAGGCCGCGTAATTATTTTATGCGCCCCCGCTACCCCTCTTCAAACCCCCGCAAAACAAAGAGCTCTTCCTCTCCTGGCTGCCAGCAGCAGCATAATATATCAAGCGTTGAGCAAGGCCCACCACTGGAAGCCATAACGAGCTACCAGTTCCGAGTTACCAGCTAGCAGTTACCAGCTACCAGCTCCCTGCTCCCTGCTCCCAGCTGCACCCCATCTTCCGTGCTCCATGCCCATTATTATTTATGCGTATGCATAGGACGCAGGGCTCTGGCTCTGGCTGTGGCTCTGGCACACTGGAAACTTTATGTGCGGGAGGGGCTGATAGGGAGGGTGTCGTGTGAGCCTTATTTAGTGACCTGCGAGTGAAGCCCAGCGAGCCCGCCACAATCGGTGGGAAAATTTAATATAGAGTCGGGCGGACAGAGCAGTATTTTATATAAACTACGGTCAGCATACACAATTTTTGCCTTTTTAAATTTACGATTTAACCCAAATTTTTGTGCGGTGCTTTATCTGCGTGTGATTACTCCATTTTGGGCCAAATGTATTGAGATTTATGCATGGCCAGCTTCTTTTTTTGGGGTCATAATAAGTCGTTAATATGGCTTGTTTGGATTTATATTGGTTACATGTTGAGGAATATTTGCTGGAATTTGAGATATTAAGAGCTAGCCTCTATTGCTGTCTTGTAACTAGAAATTTCACTGAAGAAATAAGCTTGGTTTCTGCTTTTTTTAAGATTTACATAGGGTATTTAAACTATGGTTTTCTTTCTTTTGTTTCTCCTAATATTTTTTAGATATGTTAAACTTTTTTCGAATGAAATTGAAACAATTTAAGCCCCTTTTTAGTGGCTTCAATACCTGGTATATTTCTTTATTACAATTCCCTCAATATTTATAAAAAATATAACATCTTTTCCTAGAATAAACATCGAAATTCGAGTTTCTTTTCCTAAGTTAAATTACCCCTACTATAATACTCCTCATATTAATAGATTTTACCCCCCATGAAACACCTCCAATTCCGAACCCCCCTCAAAGCACTTAAGTCCGCTCCTGTCTGGGCATGTGCCAATCCCCGTAATACATCTAGATCCCGTCGCTTACCCCTTTTGGCCCCGTGGCTTAGGCTGCTAATTAAAATTCAGCCATTGGCATCGTTTTGCATAGTTTCTAATTTGCCAGGGCGTTACAGAGAGAGATAGAGAGAAACAGATAACTTAGGGAGAGAAAGAGAGAGGGAGAGAAGAGGAGATAGGGTGGGCTGGGGTGGAGGAGCCAAACAACATGAATATTTGAATATGGATTTGTGTGGTCTGGCATACTGAGCAGCATACTAAGCCTTGGTCAACGGCAGGGGCTAAGACGGGGTGGATTGGCCCTAAGAAGGTCTTTAGCTCTGAGTTTTTGGTATTCTTTTTTTGTTTTTTTTTTCTGGTACACACACTCACCCTGACCCCCTGCTCCTCCTGAGCGTATTTCTTGATTTCACGCTCCAAATCAAGCTTCGTTGTTGTTGTCGTTGTTGTTGTTGTTGTTTTGGGTTCACCAGAAGTGAGAAGGTTGAGGCATCGCATAAGTTGGTTAGATTTGTACACATTATTTATATATATATATATCTACATGTGAGTATAAGATCGACGGGGGGGATGAAGGGCCAAATGTAAGCCGAAAGTTAGAGCTTCGAGCAGACAAAGTGGCGTCAGTTAAATGGCCATAAGAAGTAGACAATAAAAGCAAGAGGGGGCCCACTCGTAAAAAGTATATTTCCAAACAGGATGCGTGTGCCTCTCGACTTACATAAGAGTGTGCCAAAAGTCAGAGCAGAGTGTTGGGGCAAAAAAGGCGATTGAAAAGAGGAGCCTAAACTGCTGAATTATTGCTAGTTTTTCTTATTTTTTCTTAACTGGGCCAACTAGGCTGGCTGGCTGGCTGGCTTGCAATAAATGGAATCTGCAACGAGCACCGCCGAATATAGGAAATGTAAAAACCCGCTGACCTCGAAAGAACTGCGCCATTGCGCCGATTGCTCCCTTTTTCCGGGCGCTGTTAACGCGGCGTATACGCAACAACTTTTAATTGCTCGCCCAGCGAGGCGTATTTTTTGTTTTCTTTCTCTTGTTTCGGTTTTTATTTCTTTTCTCCTGTTTTTGAGCCCAATTGTGTGGGCGTTCTTTCTTTTTTCTTTGATTTGGTTGGGGTTTTGTGGGATGCTTTTTAATTACAGCTGTCCGGCCGGGACATACACACAATCGTATGTGTGTGAGTGTGTTTGTTTTTATCAGTGACAAATTAATTTCGAGCCATCGCCAATCGCCTTTCATTCCGTTCCTTTCAATTGGTATAATATTATAAAGTTTACCTACTCCCTGCCCGCTTTACGCAGAAATAAAATGCGAAATAGCACTCGGGCACTGAGCCAAGGCAGCCGGAGGAGGAGGAGGAGGAAGGAGCATAAAAAACGGCATCTGAATAGCTATTGTGCAGAGACTGGCCATAGAATTGGTGTCCGAATGGCCCAAAAAAAAGGATGTTAAGCTTATGCAAATGGCTTTAACGCCGCGGGCAGCTCAATGCAGAGACGCGGGGAGACCAGAGATAAAATATGAAGTTCGTAATTCAGTCAAGGATAGATTGGCCTTTCTCGCTGGCCTAAGCTGTCAGCCTTTGCCCATGCATATAATATGTGAAATATATGTATACCCTTCAAGTGGGCCCCTTTAAGTTGTCACTTCTTATGGTCAGTTTGAATAACTGAATTACCGAATAAGTATTTATAGTTAGCCTACAAAACAATACTACAAAGCTGACATACCCTTAAAGAACAATTGCAATGCAATAATAGCTAGACTTTGCCAGCTGTGCAGGGTATTCCCAGGGGCACCCGGCTTGGTCTGTCCTTAAATAGATTTTCTGTTTCTGTATCAAGGTTATTTATGCTGCCCACTGGGAATATTTGCAACTGTCGTCTCTGACCGTCCATGGCTCTTGGAAAAATGCTATTTCCCATTTTCCTCCTACCTCCTATAAATATATATATATCTGTGTGTGTTTTTGCCTTTTCCCTATTTTATATTTTTGCTGTTTGCTTGGCTTGGCTTGGTATCTGCCTGCCCGCCTGCCTTTTGTTCTGTTTGCTCTTAATATTACGCATACGCCATGTGTGTTTGTGTGGGAGTTTAGCCAAGGGGCAAACATGTAATTAGAGAGGGAGGACGAGGGGGCAGAGAGTTGGGATCAGTAATAAGCAGTTGGTTGTTTGTTACGTCCTTGGGGAGGTCGCCGTCGTGTCTGTGGCTGGCTTAAAACTTGGTCTAAGGACCAAGGACTAAATGCAGTTTTGCGGCAACTCCAAAAACCATTTCAGATTGATTTCCCCCGGGGACTGGATAGAGAGAGAGAGAGAGGGTAAGCACTACATCGATAAATAATGAAATGCAACAATGAATGCAGGGTGGGTAGGAGGGTAGTATAAGGGAAATGCACTTTTCCAGGGGAAAATGACAGGGCATTACATTACAGCTGCATAAGTGGGGCACCGAAGATGCATCCATTATGGCGCCGAAAACTGTGCAACAGAATCGAGATTTTATTGGGTGGCGAACAATGAAATGACTAAGCTGCTGTCTGAGTGAGTGTGTGAATGGGTGTGTATGGGTGTGTGTGTCTGTCTGTGCACTGCACTTAATGTTAATTTGAACGACATTCATTGATGTCGACGACTGCTGCCGCCTCCACAGTGTCCCCATTCTCGTAGTCGACACAAAAGTTGCAAATTAATTAAGCGACAACGGCAACAACAAGAACAAAACAGTAAAAAAATATGCAAAACATGTAGCAAACTGAATGAAACGTGTCAAGCTCTGCGTGTGTTGGTGTGTGTACTGTGTGTGTGGGGAAATGGAAAATCAACAGTGGAAAACAGAGGGAAAACAGTGTTAAAAGTACACTAGCTAGCAACTACGAGCTCGAGCTTCATTTGGCATAAAAGCGAACATTTTCTAGGCTCTACTTTTGGTTTTTATTTTCTATTTTTTTTTTGCTCACTATATAGTAACAAATATGGCTGAGTGTATATATGTATGTAGTATATATGGTTAAGTATATAAAGGCTCTGTGTGTTTGTGTGTGTGTGTGTGTTAGTTGGGGATAAAACAAAAGTTTTTTACAGTTCTGGATGTTGCATCAAATGTTTCGAACTCAAGATGCATAAAAAGTGTTTGTTTTCTTTTTTTTTTTCTCATGTGTGTCAGAGAGAGAGAAAGGGCAGGCGGCGAGAAAGAGAGATGGAAGAGGGGAGAATGTCACCATGTCCATCTCCCCCTCTCGCTCTCTCTCTCCCCGCCTGCCCCGTGTACGAAATCATTCTCTAGAGCATTGTTTTGCCGAACGAAAGAAAATTAGAGAGATAGTTTGACAGAGATATACAGAGGTAGAGAGAGAGGGACAGAGAAAGAGAGAGAGATGGGCAGAGACGGGCGGAGAAGGACGCGACCTTGTCCAAGAGCGGGTGGGGCGGGGTCTGGTGGGTCCAAAAGCATCTGATCGTTTGGGTCTTACCTGCTTCTGGGCCATGGCCTGCATTTGCTGGAACATCTGGCGCTCCTCCTCCTTGCCTGCAAGTGGATAATATATCACATAATAAGGACTCTGCTCTGCTTTCCTTCTAAGACTAGGACTAAGGACTCACCCATGCCCTTGGCCTGCAGCATCTCCAGCAGCTTCTTGATGCTCTCATCGCGGGCAATCAGCGTCTGCTTCTGGGTCTCCACCCGGCACTCGAGATCCTTGATCGTCTCGCGCAGGATACTGATCTCCCGCTGCAGATGGTCGTTCTCCGCATAGATGGCCTCCATTTGCTGCTGCATCTCCAGATTAGGCTGGCGCATGCGCAGCCGCAGCTCCTCCTCCAGCTGGCGCACCAACATGGCTTGTTTCTGTTTCAAAAATTATTACAAAATCAATTAGTTAAGTTACTTAGTATATCCCAAAAAAAAAACCTTACCTGATTCTCCGTGCTGAGCAGCTTCAACTGATCATTGATCAGACTGTACTTGGCGCTCTCCTCCTTGCGCAGCGCCCGCTCCTTCTTCAGCTCCGGCGACCAGAAGGTCTTGATGCTGTGCATCGAACTGCCCAGCTTTTGGTTGGTCAGCTCCAGCTCACGCTTCAGGTTGCCCAGCTCCCGCTGCAGATCGGTATTCTGGTGCTGCAGGTCACCCAGATAGGCCCGATCCGAGGTGGGTCCCATGCCCGTGTTATAGCCACCCATGGCACTGGGACTCTGACGCGCCGATCTGCCATATAGCTCGTCCTCTAAGTACAGTCCCCGCTCGAGGGATCTGTCCCGGGAGCGATCACGGGGCTCCCGAATGGGTATGAACTCGCGATCGTGGGGATCCACGAGTCCGCCGCGATCCAGCGATTGGTAGCGGGTTCCTAAGGGGGATTATTGAAGAACTTATTATTAGTAGGGGAAGCCTTTAGATTGTATTGCATGGAAACTAAATTGAAATTATATCAAAATCAATATTATATTATAATATTTCATAGGGAACTGATCTTTCTTTTGGAATTTATATCTTACAACTTTTCTTTATGTTTAAAAAATAATGACAAGGAGTTTTGCCTTTTTATTACATTCCCACAAAATCCGTTTAATTGGCCTTGTTTCTCTGTTCTTATTTAAATAAAGTTCTTTGTTTTATAAGCCTTAATATCTTAATTAATTTTTTTAAATAATTACTGGCTTAGTTTGTTTTTAAGATTATTTTAAGGCTTGGCTTATAGCCCTATCTAATACATTTCTTTGGTCTATCCTTAGCCTTGGTTATAAGAATAATCTATCTATCTATCATTAGTCTTGGTTATAAGAATAAGTAAAGGTACTAGAATCAATTTAATATATTACATATTAAGATTGTTATAAATAAAACTATTATATACCATAAAGTCTTTCTTCCTAAAGGTACTAGCATAAATTGAATAGGTTATTAAGATCTCCATTAAAATAAAGGAATATAGGATATATCCTGCCCAATATAATATTATTACTCAATAGTTCTCAATGGTTTCTATTTTTATAAATTAATGTTCGGACTTTAACAAAAAATTCTCATAATAATAAAATATATAATAAATATCTTTTGATTGCAATTTAAAAAGTATATTATTATAATCAATAAATTCTGGCTTCTTTATTTCTAAAAGAATTTTCTGACGTTAAAAACAAGTTTTTGGAAAATAAAGAAAATAAATAATAATAAAATACATAATAAATATCCTTTGATTTTAATGAAAGCTATATATTCCATTTGTTTCAAGACATTTATCAAAAATAATAGACATATTAAACATTGATCATTACGTGGATAGTCCATGGCATGGGCCATCGGTGGTCTGCTGGCGCTCCGGCTGCGATGGTGACCCGCTCCGGCCGGACTTGTTGGCTCATCCATGTCGCGGTAGTATGGACTGCCCATTGCTGAAATTCACACACACACAGAATTCATGAGGATGACCGAAATGAGTGGATGACGGAACGGGTGGACGGGTGGTTAGGTGGTGGCTGGTGGTGGTAGTGGTGGTTTTATCTCTGGCAGTGGTGGGTGGGTGGTTCTGATTCTGATTCTGGGTTCAGGTTCAGGTGGTTGTTTCGTGTTTTCGTTTTATTTTCGGTTTCAGTACAAAAAAAAAAAAACAACAAAAAGAAGAGGCAACCGAAAACAGAAAACAACTCGGGGAACACAGGAACACAGGGACAGAGAGTGTGTGTGTGTTGTGTGTGTCTCTATAGGTGGCAACTAGTGCAGCAGTGGCGTCTCTGCCTCATTTTCTTCGGTTAGGTTCGGGTTAGTGGACTGTTGGGGGAGGGGAACGCAGGTAACTTGTACAAAAATGTAAAGGAAAAATAAAGCAAAAGTCAACAGGCAGCGGGGGAGCAGGCACTGGTGTTTGTCGTGTCCTGGCTTTGGTTTGTACAACAACCCACTCAGCTAGCTACATTGTATGTCCTGACTCCTGGCTCATATTTCACCTGGCCCATGCCTGCTACTACTGCCTGCCCTACTCTTCACCATCGAGGGCCATAAACTAAGTTTTCCTAGCACGAAATCATTTTGCACGTCGAGAGCACGAAACTAAATTTGCGGTTCCGCCAACGTCCTCGTCGTCCACGTCCTCGTCCTCGTCATCGTCAGCGTCCGTCAGTGTTCGTTCAGTGTTCGTTGCTCGTTGGCTCGCTCATAAATGGTTTATTTCAGGCCCTCGAATGGCGGCCAAAATGCTAATTAACTGAGGTAATCAAGTGCCCTGACCCCGTTCAAGTGCAAAACAGTTTAGCTAACCATAATTGTAATCCAGTTTGAGGCTTTGATATCAAGCTGAGGGCTCCCGGCCAAGTTAACAAAGTTGACAGTTCAAGGTGCACTCTTTTTTTTTCTTCGCTGTGGTTTTGTCTTTCTCTGGGGGTGGCTCAAGTGTGGCTCAGCTGTGGTCCTCCGCTTCGCTCTAATGCAATTTTCCAACAGCTGGAGTGGCAACTGCCACTGCCACTGCCTCGGCTCCTGTTCCCGCTCCTGCTCCTGCCATACCCAACCAATTCAATTCCATTCCAATCCAATTTGCATGTGTTTGTGGCGACAGTGTTGGTGGGTGGGTGGTAGGTCGTTGGTGTGGGTTAATTGAAATGAAAAGAGAGTCGGTACAGATTCGCAAGATGAGTGAAGCGAAACGGAAACGGAAACGATATAGAAAAAATAAATAAATATATATATATACAAAAAATGAAAATGAAGTAAATGAAAATCGAAATGAAATGAAATCAAATTTATGTACCATGCGCATGCGTGTGATGTTAGACAGAAATAATAGAGTTTAGTTAGAAATTGCATTAGTTGAGTCGACTACAAATAGTACGAAATGAAAATGGTTATACGTATACATATATATATATACGTAGATATATATATATATATATATGTGGCGATTAACAAGTAGAGAGCTAGCGAGCGATATACAAATCTCGGAAACAGAAAGCGATAATTTTGCATAATGAATTTTAGCGAATTTTGGAAGGAATTTATTGAAACTAATTTTGGTATGACCACCGCTCGAGGGCAGCGGGGGGGTTAGTAGTTCGATCGATATATATATGAAATCAGATAAATGCATTGGCCAATTGATCAAATTAATCGAATTAATCGAATTAATCGAAATAATCGTGAAATAATCAGGAAATCAAAACAATGATCTCTCGCACAAACGATTCTCTTTTTTTTTCTGTTTGGGTGCTTGGACTACGTTTGTGCTCGGATTAGATTGCTTGGACTAGCTCCGGAGAATCTATGTTATCGGTTATCGGTTATCGGTTGGATGTGGAGGATTCATTCACCTAAAGGACTTCCGCGTGGCGCGCCGTAGTCCCGGGATGGTGATCGATCGACCGTCGGCAATTCCTGGAGCCGCCGCACGCGACCCGGACTGCGCACACCAGAGCTAGTTACTGGATTATAATCGTCACGTGACATAATCCGCGGCTCATCCGCGGCATGCAATCTCCGACTTCGATTTTGACTCGGGGCTAGGTAGAGGGGTTACCCCAAGGGATAGGCAGCCAAATAAGAGAGAGTGTCCTGCTTGGCCTGGGGTCTACTTGCGACTCCGACTCCGACTTTGACTGCGTTCGCTTAAATGCAACGTTGAACTTTGATTTCGGGCTTCTCGGTTGATATGCACGGTTTTGATTGATTGATTGATTGATCTATTCGCGACTCCCTCTCTCTCTCTCTTGCTCTCTCTCCCTCTTTTTCTCTCTCTCTCTCTCTGTCTCGCTCTTGTGCGGCATCTGCAAGTGGAAGAGGTGAAAAGAGAACGAAAAACATACACACAAATAGTACAATGGCACACAATCGCGAGATACAATATATTACATTACGCATACGCCCCGTGGCAGGCTTCCGTCTTTGCATTTAAATTGGAGTCCCTCTACCCGCCCTTTCCCGCTGCTCATCTTGCATATCCTTAACCTTTTTACCCAAATCTCAGCCAGAAGCTGCTGTCCCCACTACCGGGCCATAAGCGCATAAACAAATACCATAAACAGACTCACGGACAAGGGAGGGGGAAGAGCGATGGGGGCTGAGCATTGCATTACGGCGGCTCTATGCAAATTCGTGCTCTACGTGGCAGCATAGACGACGGCAACAAATCGCATGCAAATTGCCACTTGAGCGGTTGCCTCTCCGTGGTTTCAAAAGAAACGAAGTCTCTGCCGCTGAAGCTGTCTCTGCCTCCAACTCAGAGGCTGCTGCCTCAGGTTGAAGTTTATGCCGCTGCCAGGGGGTGTCCCTAATGTATTCAAAACTTTGGTTTTAAAATAGGTAATAATAGGCTTTGGCAACTTTGACATAAAATCATTACCAACTGTCTGCTTAACTGCACTATACTTTGGCGTTTGGTGTTTTGATTTTTATGAGGAAAATATTAATAAAAGGCAGAACGATATATTTGGTCTTTGTATATATTAGTATTAACTATACAAATTATTAAAAGATTTAACTCAGAAAGTTTTGTGAAGGCAGCATATATTTTTATTTATTTATTTAGAGTATTTACTCTATATAGTATGGAAAAATTTAACTAAGAAAGATCTTTGAATGCAGCATTTATTTATATACATGTATATTTATTTTATATTGTTTGTTTTTATGAGGACAATATATTCGGAAGACAGAGCAAGATTCTTTGTCTTTGAATCTATTAGTATTTACTACAGATAGTATTTAAAGATTTCTTTTCATTACCATTTAAAGATAGAGTATATACTCTGTGTAGAATTTAAAGATTTATCTAAGAAAGTGAAGACATCATTGCTTGGTTTAATATTTTTAAGAGAACTCCCTTTTATCTGTTATACTTTCCAAGTAAAAAATAATTTAACCTAAAGAGTAAATCACTTCTTTTTAATCTTTTATACTTTTAAAATAAAAAATAATTTTAGCCAGAGAAAGTAAATCAATTCTTCAATAATCTGTTATACTTTTTAACTAAGAAATAATCCAACCAAGAGACTTTACTCTCCTTCAATTCTTCAAATGAAATTTGTCACTTTTCCTAAATTAAATATAACAGAATTAAAATTCTCTGAAGTACTGGGATTAAATATTCATGATTTCCGTGAACTTGTATGCCACAGACGGGGTTTTTCCTATCCTATCCTCTTTTATTTTTTCCCCAAAGACCCCGGGACTCAGGATTTGAAATATGACTGTGAATGTCATGAATAGCAAATTGCAATTAAGCCGCCCGCATAAACAATGCGGCAGCAGGGCGATAAGTCGCAACGGAACGGTGACGCGGGATGCCTGATGCCTGGCTGAATGGGCCAAGAGTGCGGATATCAACGGCAGCACCAGCTGCAGCGGCTCAAATGAAAGCATAAACGAATCAGCAAGCCGGAAGCCCATTCACATTCACGAGCCGGCACGACTCCGGAGCAGCAGCGACTCTGGCTGTGACACAAAAAAAAAGAAGAGAGAAAAAAAGAAGAAAAACAACAGAAAAAATTGGAGAAGAAGGAAGCGACAGCCAGCCAGCCAACAGATGAGGTCAGGATATGGCAGACAGGCCATAAAATATCAGGCCCAGATTCGATTACATCGCCATGCCATTAGGGAGCCCCAAGCACTGCACTTTGCTCGGCAAACATAGGGATATACTATGTGCGATAGATATATACTATATATGTAGAAGAGGAAACCCAGATAGATTGCACTTTGAGCTGCATACTTAAGGGAGAAGGAGGGACGAAGATGGAGCCTGAGCCGGAGCTGGCTGAGGGAACCATGTACGACGACTGCTGCTGCTGGCCAGGGGCCATCTTATCAAACTATCTGCTTCGGGGCCGTTGTCGTCACCGCCGCCGCCGCTCCACCCCAAAACAAACATGTTGAATAGCCCCCCCGTAAAAAAAAGCATAAAAAAAGAGACAGATTTGTAAAGAGAAAGACTAGGAGAAAGCCTAGGAGAAAGCCTCAGAGAAAGCCGGAGAGCAAACTCACCACAGAGGGCTGTGCGCAAATGCGTGGCATCTCACTTGCCCCGCCGCTCTCCTTTGCTCACAACAATAGCGTCATCGTAAAATATTTTGCCGTATTTTGTTGTTACCACTGGCCCAATGTATGGATTGGCGGCGTTTTCTTCCACACACACACACACACTCCCAGCACACACACACACACCCCCACAGAGACTAGGCACATGTAAAATAAGGTTAAAATTTGAAATCAATAAAACTTATTTGACTTGATCTAAAATTAGAGCAGGCAACTCAAATAACAACCGAAAGAAAGAAATAAATAATAAAGGCAAACACCGCAGCATTGACACGCAACCGGGTGGCACCCCCTTGTCCTTAGGGGGGGTTGGTAAGGGGCACCAGAAAAAAATATATAAAAGAAAAACTGACAAATCATGCGAGCATTCGAAATCGAAGCGCTGTGCGTTTGAGCCTGCCCCAAAATGAAATCCGCGCCATGCCACTGCCGCGACTTTCCTTCCCCCCTAATTATGAGTTTTCAAATTGCTTGCCAATCCGTTTGATTGATTGATTGAGTCGAACGGGGCGTATGGGTAATATATATATATCTGTATATAAAGAGACTAAAATTACAGACTAAACTAAGGCTACACTGGGCTACAGACTAGGAGACTCCAACTAGAGCAATCAGGAGGGAGGGGAGATCCTTGATAATAAAAAAGAGGGAAGGAGGAAGGTAACAAAGAAATCACAACAGAAAGGAAAAGGTATATAGGAGGAGCACGGGGGAGCTGGAGGACAGGAGAAGTCATAAAGCAGGCACAACGTATAGATTACTCATAACTGATAACGGTTAAATTATGGCAGCTCCTGTTACACAAGGCTTACACACACACAGATACACAGATATATACACGCACAAATCAGAAATCAATATCGCTTACGGTTCACATCACAAATTGAAGTTCTTGTTGTGTGTGTGTGTGTGGGTGTGTGAGTGTGTGCGTGTCTGGTTTGTGTGCGAGGGTGTGAGTGTGTTACGTATACGTAATGTGTGTTAAATAGCTCACCCGCTTTGCTTAGGCGATGAATTTTGAATGATTTTCGTTAACGAACTGCGGGCGAATGAAATTTTGCTAATCTATCTCCAGTCGCTGGTGCTCCTGCTCCTCTTCGCTCCTTTGCCGCCTTATCCTGCCCAGCCACTTCCGCTTCCGGCTTACAGAGCCGCCGCAACAATTTGCTGCGCCTCCGCCTCACACAACACACACTTCGTCGCACACACACACCACACACAAGGAGGCACTCGCACTGCAACTACATGTGTGTGTGGGCGATTTGTTGCTCGGCTTGATTGCAATATTTGTTGTCGCTGTCGCTGTCGCTGCTGCTGCTACTGCTGCTACTGCTGTCAGGCGGCTCAATGGGCATTTCCGTTTCCGTTTTAGTATCCGGTTAGCTTGCCGGTTGCCGCTTGCTGCTTCTGCTGCTGCTTCTCGCGGCTGCTGCTTGCACTAATTCAGTTGATGACACTTTAGGTTAGGCTTTAGTTAGTTTGTTGACTTTGCTGGTCGTGGTGCTTGGTGGTGGTGGCGTGTCGTAGTGGTCGCTTGGCTAATTGCATCTTGTGTATGATTTTAAACGGGTTTTGTTTTTATGTACATGGCTGTTGTGTAGAGAGTTTGTTTGGGGGAAAAGGAGGAGGCACGTGGATAATTAGAGACCGCACACAAGTTTTTTAAGCAAAAAAAAACTAATTAAAGTTATTCATTCAGATTTTTTCACTCCTCCGAGTTTCGAGTGGTTTGGCTTCGTGGCTTCGTGCCCAACGAGGCGGCAGCAGAGGAAAAAGCCACTGACACACATTCGAGGCACACACACAGACACACACGGAGTCTCTGGCACCCACACAGATGCGCCGCCAGCAGAGAGTAGATAGGGAGTTTTGAAGAGTGCTCCGCAAAATGGAGTGCAGAAGAGTGCAGAGAAAGGAGAGTGTGGAGAAAGGAGATTGGAGAGCGTTCTACGCACGAGTTACGCTCAACGCTCACGAACGAACGTAAGGCGAGAAAGGGGGGTGGGGGGGAACCTAAGGGTGGCCTAGGGTGGCCCAGCATAATATAATGCTGCCTGCCTGCCTGCCTGGCTGGCTGGCTGGCACCACCTTCTGCCACTTCATTCGCTCGGCTCTAGGCTCTGTTATACAGCTTATGGCTTTTCAAACTTAATGTCTCTGCTGTAAGCGTATGCGTGTGTGTGTGTGTGTGTGTGCTTATATACGTATATATCTCGCATGGGCTTATATGTAGGTTGAAGCAATTTATAATAATTTTTCCGTTCTGGTACCACGTCTCCCGCCCCCAATCGATAGGCAGCGTTTAGTGGGGCAGATTACTCCTTTTGATTGACACACACCACATAGGTGTGTATCAGGGGTTAAGGGTTAAGGGGTTAACTCTCTGTTCGATTTTTTGTGGGTCTCTGTTATTTATGCACTTTTCTTTTTTTCGGCTCTACATTTCAGCATTTTTCGCAGCACATTTTGCAGGAAATCACTTTTCTGTATCCAGGGAGCTGCCTCTAGCGCTATTGCTGCCACTCACGCACACTCACTCACTGCTCACTCGCACACCCGCGTGTACTCACACTCACTGATACACACACACACACAATGAAGTTTGGTAGGAAATTTATTTATTTAAGCAGTTTTCTGTGCTTAGTCAATGGAATTTTCACGCGTTGCCTTTTCTTTTTTTCTTCACTTGTCGCCGCCGCTGCGAATGCAATTAAGTTGGATTTTTTTTTGCTTGGCCTTATACATTTCTCAGCCCGAGATACATATATCTGTGTGTGTGTGTGTGTGTGTGGGAATGCGAGAGGGTGTTGGTGTTGGTGCTGGTGTCGCTGTGTCGCTGTGTCGCTATGTATGTATGTGTGTTCCTAACCCAAAAATGTATTGTGCGGCAGCTGAGGAGGCCCGTTTTCGGCAACGCCGTTGTCCAACTAACTACCCTCAAAGAACTGAGCGCCGCTCGTGCGAGCCCATAGCTGATATAGTCCTCTGCTAGTGGTGAGTTTTCCTGAGTTTTCACTCCCCCTCCCGCCTCACTCCTCCAAAGAATAGTGAGAGAGAGAGAGAGCGAGCGCGCGCTGGCGATTGCAATCAATGAATTTTCATTTCGGCGCGAGCGCAGTTCGGCAAGTGCTGGCATTTCGGTGCGAGCTGGCAGGCCAACTTAATGGGTTCCGGACTCCGGATTCCGGATTCCGGAATTCCAATGCCAAAATACATATGAAGCCAGCCGCCTTGCGTTATGCTCGCTGAGGCAAAGGCGTCTTACGTTGCGGCCGAGGCTGGTTTTCATGCTGGCAATGCTGCGCGCCAACTATTTGAAATGCCCTCAAAGGTATGCTACGGTTTCGTGAGCTGGAAAAATAATGCAAGGGCATTATATTATTATTTGATTTGTTGTAAATAAATAGAACCATTGAACGTAGGACGTTAGTGAAGTGTAGTCTTCTTAAAGGAGTTCTTGTAAAATATCTTTTTTTGGATCATACATAAATGTATGTAAGGTAACTTATCTTTGATAAAGTTTAGATCTCCATTAACCTAACACTGTTCTGCCATCGTATTTGGGTTAAATCTTAACCTGATTAAGTAACAAATTAATTATTATTATTATTAGCACTTACATTTAATGAAATTTCTAAACATTAATCAACTTAAAATGCATGAGAAATATCTTGAAATTGGTTTGTATATAATTATTAATTCGTTTTTAGTAGAAATTTAGTTTTGAAGTTCTTAGTAATTTTTAAATAAATTTATCTATCTTATTTTTTTTCTCTATACAGAATTTTTATTTTCAATTAAACATCAAACATATTATTGTCATATAATAATAATTAATATAATTAATAATTATACATAATATGTATAATTTATATGTATTTATATATATTTTAGGATGGTAAAAACGTGACAGTCGAATATCATATTGTCCAATTAAGATTTCATTTATCGAGTATTTATCGGATATTAAAATCTAAAACTAATATGACGGAATTCACAAGAAAAGGTTGCTAGGGATAATGTTGCTAGAAGCATGTTGAGCAGCACCAATTGAAGCTGGCAACACATCGCAAGATGCACAGGTTCAGCAACATTATAGAGTTAAGAGTTCTTATGATTATTAACCATTATTAACGATCTGTTTATATCTATTTAATTTAAACAGACATAAAAGGTACGCCTTTAAATCCTTTTTTTTACTTTGTGAAGGCAGTAGTAAGCGTGGTCCAATGTTAAAACAAACTTGATTTGCGTGCAACATATTAGAATGGTTTTATTAGATATTATACCTCATATAGCTTTTATAGTCTCTGAGATCTGTGCGTAAATGCTGAAAGTTGGACAGGCGGATAGATGGAATTGGCTAAATCGAATCGTCTGGTGACTTCGTTCACCTACATATAAGTTTGAACATATTATAGACTCTCCATCTGTTCCTTACATACAGTTTTGTATCCTCCTAATACCTAGAATAAAAACGCCATTGTCTGTGATTGTTAAATTGTTACTCTTTATTCTGGAATGTGTGTTTTTGTGTGTGTTTATGGTGGTGTTGTTTGTGTTTGTGTTTGTGAGTGTAATACATTTCTCATAATACTTAAGTAACGCATTTCCTATGACATAGCCCTAGCAATAGCGGCATCATCCTGGCCCCGTCTCCTCCTCCCCCTTCTTCGTCTATTTACAGGTGAACTCCTCGTAACTCTCGTCACACTCATCGCACTTGACCTCACAGCACCAACGGAACTGACAGTGACACTGCCTGCTCCGCCGGATGTGCTGTGTGTTGTGGCCGCGTCCGCAGCAGAGCAGGTCGCAGCTGCCCGGACCATGGCCATTCCGCTGGCAAATCCGACCGCCAGTTCCCTGGCTGCCCGACTGCAGGCTGCGTTCGCAATAGTTGGGCGATGTCTCCAGATACACCAGCTCCAAGCGCTTGGGCCAGTCGAGAACCGGTTTCTGGGCCCGCGTGGCACCCGAATGCTTCTTTCTGCAAACATTTGGAAGATTATTAATACATATACTTCCCATTAATCTTAGCTTCACTCACCTGCTTAATACTAATCTCAGTCCACGTTTGCCTTTGACGGCTTGAACAGTTTTGGCTTTTTGATACTTCGTCATCAGCTTGTCGCCGATCAGGCGAAAGGGCGGCAGGCTCTTCCAGCAGGTTTTCATCACACAGGACCCGCTGACGCCATGGCACTTGCAGTCCGTGCGCAGCATCTTCTTTACCAGCTAAGTATATTAAATATATTTTAGTTATTAATTAAGGAATGTAATAATAACAATGCCACTCATACGCACCGTTCGCCCTGCCCGATTGTTGTGCAGATTCATCAGCGTTCGGGCATCACGCTCTAGTTCTCGAGCATCCATAAATCTACGGGCATACCGCATCCCAAAGTCCACATCTGCCGAGCAGCCGCCCCACTTCCAGGGCTCCTCGGGCGTTACACCACCTCCTGCTCCTCCTCCTGCTCCTGGAGCAGCTGGAACGGACTTGAGCCGCACATCACAGCCGCAGGTGGATATGTTGCCGCGGGCACAGGCGGCAGTCACCGCGTAAGCCGCTCCAGCGCTGGCTATCGCATAGGTGTAAGCTGCCTCACGAGAAGCTGGAGAGGATCATAGAGTAAATATGTAATTTAGAAATATGTAATAAATATGTAATTAAGAATTGAAGTCCCAAAACTGGAAAATACAAAAAAATTATAAAATATAAATAGGAAACAAATAAATAAAGAAATTCCTAACCCTTGTAAATAATATTAAATGCATTATTCTATATATTTTCTCAAGATTTTGTCTTAAAATTGTACTGTACTCTTGTAAAAAATGATTACCCTCTTCACATAAATAAAAGCAAGCAAAGACATTCCTCTAAAAAAACTCCAATGAATGGAGAATCTCTAATAAAATTAATGTTCCCTGAGATACAATTCTGCGAGGGCGTTAACTTCGAGACTTCGGGATTGCAAGGCACACCACACACACACACACACACTCACTCACCTGTGGGTATGACATGGGCAAAGACGTTGGCCTGCCACACCTTGGAGCAGTTCCATCGATGGCCCCGAAACTGCTGCTGGCACTCCTGGGCGCCCAGCTGGTGGCCCTCACCCAGGGCGATCAGGGCTTCCGGCATCTCGCCGCACATGTGACGCTGGCCGGGCGTCAGGCCCGGAATCCGGCCGCAGAGCATGGCGGATGTAAAGCTGGACACTAATCTGACAAGAAGGCAAATCAAACAGAACCATAAATAACAGCGCATGGACCAACAGTCGCTAAATAAATAAATAGATAAATAAATAAATAAATAAGAAACAAATGCCGATCGATTGATCCAGAGCAGCCCCCGATCGATCGTTCGATTGGCAATGGCTGAAAAGTCGTGCACAGCAAACGCCGGCGGCTCTTTTTGGGTTGGCTGAATGCATTTCCATTTCGTTTGCCATTGGAGGCTTCAGCTCCCAGCCACGGGTTATGGCAAGCTCCGCAGCTCTAGGCTCCGGATCTCAGCCAATCGAACACAAAAGCACCGAATCGAGTCTGGCCAAGATTAATGCGATGCAGTTGTTGTCGCGGGCACAGAAAATAAAAATGCTTAATTTTTGTATAGTAAAAGTGGAGGGGTTTTCCACTTATGATGAAGGGGTTTTAAGGGAGTATTATGAGAGTTAAATATTTAATAATATTCACATCGAAGTGGTAATGCTGTAATGTTGTAAAAATTTGAAAATTGTTGATATTTTAAAGCGAAATATTCTATATATTTATATTGTATTAAAATAGCTATGGAATAATTTTAATACACATTATATTCTGAAGATTTGGGTTTTTTGAGAATGTTTAAATGGTTCAAAAATGTATTTTATTTTAACAATTATCAGTTGCCCAAAAAACAAACAAAGATTGAGATCAATTTCTCACAATGAAATAACAAAATGAAAATAACAAAAAAGCAGACTAAGTTTTAAGATATTTCTTAAACAAACATTTTTTCAATTTCGATTGAAACTATTACCTTTTAATCTAAAAATAATCTAAAATTCCAAATACCGATATTTAAAGAGCTATTTATATTATTAAAAAAATGAAGATTCAGTTGTTGTGGGAGGCAAAACTTAAATATATGCCAAAAACTTATATTTAAACTCTCAAAGCCTATTAGATTTTTTCTTAATTTATTTTTAAAATATTTATGTTAAAAATATATATATCTATTTATGGCAGATTATCCAAAATATAACAAAATACCAATAAAAACTTTTACTTGAACTGATTTAACTGTTTAACTGATTTTTAATAGATATAGGTTTTTCTCTTCCTTTTTCTATTCATTTAAAAATGAGAAGAAAGTAGCATAAATATACTAAACTGATTTTATATTTATATTTTATATTTTATTTATATTTTTGATTTATTTTTCTATTAATTTAAAATATATTAAAAATTGGCATTAATATGTTTTACTGATTTTTAATAGATTTAGATTTTTGTCTTCCTTTTTCCACTCATATAAAATGTCTAAAATATAAGCGTCAATATGTTTATGCTATATTTTTTCACCTGTAACATCATATCTGTGGCAGGTGGCTCTGGGCTTGGGCGTTGTTCTGTCAGTTTTAGTCAAATCCCAGCCGCCAGCCGTATTATTAGCCATAATTACGGAGATGCAGATGGAGAAGCTTGGCCATCCGTCGTGACTCGCTGGAGTGTCCAATCAAGTCGCGCTTTGCTTCAGCCTCAGCCTCAGCCTCAGCTTCAGTCTCTGCTTTGACTTCGACTTGGGGTTCGACTTCAGCCTCAGTTGAGTTGTCGAGTTAAATGGCGAAATTAATGCCAGCAGTCGAAAATGGCAAATGGGATTAATGAGTTTTGACAATGAGTTGCAAATTGCCAATTTCTGCTGTCTCTCTCCCTCCCTCTCTCTCTGTCTCTCTTTGAGCGGTGCCTCCCACCTGCCGCCCACTCTCACCCACTTCCCCTGCTATATCCAGCTTCCCCTCCGCCCCTGCACGAGACGTGTCGGCTGTCTAACCTGTCGAGTTGCTGCTGCCAAACCAATCAGCATCAAACAGCTGCGGCAATAATCATGCCATCGATCGATTTGGTCCATAGACTGGGCCAAAAAAATACAAAATACAAATAAAAGCCAGGGAAAAGAGCCAGGGAAACACATCCCCGGGCCAAACAACTGGCGCACGGGTGGGCAACTCCAACGTTAACTCCAAATGCAACGCTTACTTCTCCACATTGGCCAGGCCACATGGTTACACAGGGGAAAACATATCAAATGTAACACATGAAATTTATATGCAACTTCGTTTTGGTAGGAATTTCTAATACAAGATAGTTACACATATGTTTGGCCATTTTTAGACATATTTATATCTTTATTAAATGATTTGTATATTTTAAGACACACTTTATTCTTTATTATGTAAAAAGTGGTTCGAAAAGTAACGAGTTATTAAACAATAAGCTGAGAAACATAAATACTATGCCAACAGCCTTCTATTTTTAACATATTCTCTTGTATTAAAGTATTGCAGATGTGATTTTGATCGAAATACAACATTTTAAGGCTTCCTTATACCTTAAAGTTATAACAAAAAAAATTCAAAAACGCTTTAGAAAGTATTCTATAAGTGCTAAAATACATAAATTCCTTTGTTTTTTAATACATTTCGTAACTCATAGATAACCTCCAGTCGTAACTTACGACTCGTAAGTAAGATATAATACCAAACTAAGTTTATTTAACCTATAAATATCTATCCTGACGTGCTTTAAATTTAACATAATTTAAGCTTTGGGTTAAGTAGACATTAGTATATAGTTGTAAGTCATAAAAATCCAAGGAAAATATCTATAATGAAGTAAAATCTAATACCAAAAGAAGTTAATTTAATCTATAAAGCTATACATTTCATTTAAATATCCATTTCTAATAAGTAGCTAATAATAAATATTATTTAAGTTGTGAAACCCCAAGGAACATTCCTATAAAGAACTTCTTTATCAAATATAAGTAGATTATATATATATTATATTCCGAATACCAAATGAAGTTCATTGAATCTATAAATATAACCCGTATATAATATAAAATTCATTTAATTTAGCATTTCTACTATGTGGCTAATAATAAATACCCCAAGGATAATTAGTATCTATAAAGATGTCAAAGATAATTCAAAAATGAAGTCTATAAATTTATAGTCCCTAACACTCTATTTAAACATTTTATTAAAAGTACTTTTCGGACTAAGTAAATAATAAACCAATTCTGTATGATTATCCCAAATAAATAGTAGTTTCTTTGCCGGTGTATAAACAAATGTAAGTGGCTTTCGCTGCCTGCCACTCGAGTGTCTCCAACTGCAAACTCCAGGCTCTCCAGCTCCAAGTTAAACTCCAACTTGAGCTCCAGCTCCAGCTTCAGCTGGCGAGGCACTCTTAAACGCAGCAATTAAATCAATTTACAGAAATTACACATTTTACCAACCGGAGAGGAGAGCACGAAGACATGAGCTTGAAACCCTCGCTTGTCGATCGATGATCGGAGATTGGTGATATGGCAGCACGGGCGTTGTTGTTGTTGCTGGCTTGTTGAACACGCTGTTAACATGGCTCAAACCCGAGTCGACGTCGAAATTGGTGGTAAAACTAATAATTAGGCTCGTTTAACAGGTCCACAAGGAAGGGAGGCGACCGCAAACCTTCAACTCCGGACTTGGCCCGAAATACGCGCTCGGTGGATCGATCTGCTTAGCAGTTTGGAGCATCCGCTTTGGCAGTCAGGCAGTTAGTCAGTCAGTCAGTCAGTCAGTCATCCAGTCATCCAGTCAGTCATCCAGTCAGTCATCCAGTCAGTCAGTCAATAGCTTTTACGTGCGTTCGCTCAGCGTGACCGTCAAGCCCCCCTGTAACTCCTCCTCCTCCTCTGAACTCTCCTCTTTTCCCAACTCGAACGCAATCAAGGCAGCCATCTCCATCTCCTTGCCAACCCTTTTGTTTTTAGCTGCTTTATTTAATTTGTCGCTTGCCCCGCCCCTCTGCCGTTCTGCCCTTCGCCGTTCGCCTGTTGCATGTCAACGCCGACAATTTCATCATCATCATCGCCATTACCAGAACACATTTTCAGTTCCAGACTCGTACACAGACCAAAAAGTCATTCCAAGTGGTCTATAATTTGAATAAACATATGCACAATAAATGCGAACTGATTTACTAAGCGATTTTGAGTAGTGATTGGCATTTAGAGTTTGTAAATAACAAATATATGTTAGCTTAAATTTATAATTAATATATACAAGCCCAGAAAAAAACTACCAGACTCCTTCTGAACCAAACTAGGATTTTTAGGCGGGAACTTCAATAAAGGTTTCTTAAACTTTAAGGTCTTTCCTTAGCTATTATTATTTATTATTATACTCTTTGAACCAAACTAAGATGTTAAGGCTTTAACTTTAGTCTAAGTTTAGTATTTCCTTTATCTTTTCTTAAAATTTAAGGACTTTGTTTAGTTAACAGTTCAAAATCAACACCCTAATGTTCAATAAGAACCTTCTACAAATATTAATTCAAAACTTTCTCTAATATAACTTCTTAACTTAAATATTAACTGAGTAAAAAATGTAGTTCGAACATAATAAAATCAAAAATAAATCATAATAGAATATACAAAATTATCCTTTAAATTTTCCTCGTCTTCCTGGTAAACTTTGACCATAATTTTGTTCCCTGTATAACCCCTTCCAAGCCTCTTCATGATCCAGAATCTCTTTTTCTCTTCAGCTCGAGTCACGTGTGCTTGATTCGCGCTTTGTTTTGAGTCCCCTTTTTTTTTTCTTTATTCAGTGTCGTAGTCCTTGGACTGCTTTACTTTTTGTTGTTGTTTTTGTCTTTATCTTCGGTTCTATATCGGGATTGTGTTCGCTTCGTGACCCTTTTTGCTGCGTGAGAGCAAGGACCTGTCATGAACTTGATACCGCTTCCGCCTCTGCTTCCCAGACTCAGACTCAGACTCCTGCGAAATGCGAAATAGAGCCTGGCTTGGCATTTACAAAATGCGAAACTAGTTCCATTGACAGTCTTATGGCTTCTGCCTGCCGACAAATTGGTGATTCCTCAGGCACTAATTTGCACAAAAATATTTGCCACGGCGGATGGACTCATTAAAAATGGATTAAGCCGGGTGCATAATTCAACGGCAGCCAAGTCGGGGCCACTAATGCAGCATAAATGTCCCCCCACCCCTCGACTCCAAGGCGGGCCAATAACAAGCCCCAAACCAGAAGCAGCAGCAGCAGCAGCCACAGCAGCAAAAAAAAGCCACAAGAAACGCTGACTTAATGCGCACTTTGGAGCCTCATAAAAATATGAGTTTAATATTTTCACGCGCAGGCGTAGCAGCGGCAGCAGCCAGCCTTTCCACTGGACCCACTGGCGATCCGCGATCTGCACGTACATATATATATGTTTATATATATGTATATATAGCCTGGAGTCTAAGTCTAGGGCCCTGTCATAATTGTGCGAATCTAGTCGACCAAATAGTTTCGACCCACCGCTGCGCAGGCGGCTTTGGCTATTTATACCCAGTAATTGTCCGGGGAAAAGGGTATCTTATATGTTTTGTAGATCAATACCAACAGGAAGAAGGGATTGTTTATTAAATACAAATAATTATGAACTAAAATGTAGGACTAGAAAGATCTCGCCAAAGAATGTTATAAGTTTCAGGCACAATCTTGGCTTCAATAAACTCTACACATATTTTTAAATCAAAAGCAACGGGGCAAAAGCATAGTTTTGTTAACTATATATATTTATTAACTAAACTTTAGGACTAGAAAAATATCCTGAAAGAAAGTTAAGAGTCTAAGGCCCTATCTTGGCTTTAAAAACTCTTTTTAGATCAAAAGCAACAGAAAGGGCTTTCTTATTATGTTTATTAAATGTAAATATTTATTAACTAGTTTCTACAATTATATATGTATATATCCTCAAAGAATATAATAAGTTAGAGTTCCTATCTTGGCTATAAAGACTTCAATAAACTCTATACAGAACTGAGAATAAATAACTTACTAAAGAAAAACCAATATAAAGTAAGATTTCATTCTAAAATTCGTTGAATTAAGATAAATCCTTCTAAATTATTTTATAAATAATGTAACTAAAATATATCCCTTTAGGCCAGTAATGAGTATCTCATAGTCACAGCCCCGATACATAGACCTCGCTTAGGTTTTATTCCCTGGACTCTGGCTCTCTGGTATCTGACCGGTAGCGCCTCCAATAGCAGGCAGATATATATGGCCGGCGCTCCGTCTGGTAATTACATGCCTTGCTGACATGTTCATGGGCCCTCCGCGGACCCTGCTCCGCCTCTGCCACCTCCTCTTTGGGCCCAACTCCAACTCCATCTCCGTCGCCAGTTTGCCAAGCGCCAATTGGAGGCGGAAGCAACAAAGGCGCTTTAATCCGACCAAAACAATGCGTTGGTCCAGGGGAATGCTCGTGGGGTTCCTCGCTGCCCTCGCTGCCCTCGCTCCTCTCGCTTTTCGGGGCATTTGAAAGTTCCGTATGTGCTGATAAAACAGCTTTGCTCTCCTCCTCCTTCTCCTGCTCCTCCAGCTGCATGTAAAGTGGGCGGGGCCCGGGCTGGAGAGGCGGAGGAGTGGCCCAGGGAAAGGGGCAACGACGAACAAACCGAAAACCCATAAAGGCTGTTCAACATGCCATCAATAAAATACAAATATTCCAAAGGGGGCCAGCAGCGGAGGAGGAGGAGGAGGACTGAATGGAGGGGGAGGAAGAGGAGTAGAAGGAGGCGGAGGAGGAGGAGGAGCAGCACTGGAGCGAAGCAGACCATGGTCATGGCCAAGAAAAATGTCGCTGCCACGCTCAGACAAACGGCCAGCAACAATTGCTGGCCATCCTGGCCACAAAAACGACGACGTAATTGACCAGAGAAAGACATATGTACGTGCACTGCGAGAAATACTAATTAAGTCATTAAAACGATCTAATAATAAAGTAATTTTTAAGGAACTATAATAATATATAATATATATATATATATATAGATTATGTCTTATTTATATTAATCATAAATCAAGCCATTAATACTTATTCAAAAGAATTGAAAGACAATAAAAGATGATAAAAGATTGTTTATGAAACCAACGTAAATATCTAAATAATCATTTAAAGTATCTGAAAATCTCGAAAAAGCAGGCAATATCTTTTTTTGTATGGCAAACAAAGGCAAAATCTTTATTAAAAATATAAATTAATAAATAAATTATTATTGAAAGGATATACTAAGCTCAAACAAGCAGGAAAAAACATTCTTGTTGAGAAAACAAAGTCGAAAGCAGTATAAATATTGGGAATAAATTAATAAATAATCATTAAAAGCATCTTATAATCTCGAAAAAGCAGGAAATGCATTTTTTGCATTGTGAAAATCTTTAGTAATAATATGAGTAAATAATCTTATAAATGAAAACCATTTCTGCCTGACTTTGGGAGCTCCTTTTGTCCTGTCCTTCTCCCCATTAATATTCAATGCTGACCCAATGCATCAATTAGCGTGAATATCCGTAGCTTGCGGCTAGACCCCGTTGGGAATTTTAGTGCCATTATAAGACCAAACAAGCTATCTAGGAAGGATTCCAAGGCTAGCGGAAGCTGTAACTAATTCTTCCTTATTTTGTCTTAAGATATTGTTCAACTTGTGTAAGTTTGTTCCTCCGTGTACCCCTGCCGTGTCCATGTAACAGGTAAAAGCCAAAACGGATCGTTCGTCATGGACAATTGGCAGAGACCAAGTGGTCGAATGGCCACTCAGGCAGTTAGCCAGTCAGGCAGTCGGCCAGCTCCAGCTCGCACTCGCACTCGCTCTCTCGCCCTTGCCGTCACCATCAACATCGTTATAGCCATCGCGCGCCCTGGCAAACAGATCAACGCAGATAGTTTTGTTTGTGCTTTGAGGTTTGCAGTCGATCACTCATCCATAGCCATGGCAGCCACAAAAAAGTGGTAAGAGCCACAATGCCGGTCAGGCCGGGAATGGAGCTGGAGAAAGAAAAAAAAAAAAACAGATTCCTCGACCACCGTACCGATGAGACGCGACGCGACGGCTCCCGCACAGAGTGCAGAGAGCAGGTTGGCCTGGGAAACGAGGAAACGTGGAAACCTGGCCAACTCTCGGCTTGGCGACTGACTGGCAACAGGCAACAGGCAACAGGCAACCGGCCAGAGTTTATGCCATTTTGGGCTTGTAAATGCTGGCACAACTGGCGCAGAGTGATCTTGATCGCAATTTGAGCGTTTGTCTGCACGTTCATGCGTTCCAATTGTCCATGTACGAGAGCACGAGTGCGAGCACGAGGAGATGCATCTCTGTATCTGGAGGATGCAGCTGGTTTCCTGTGCGCGAGGCATGCGCTTTAAAATTGCAGTAACCTCAATTACACGAGCTAAGCATTTCTGGGTTAAGACCCTTTTGGAAGCTGTTGGTTGCTTCTCTTTTTTTTTTGTTAAGTTCAGGTTCGGTTTGGCTCGCATGGAGATCTGCCCACTGACGGACCAACCCACTGTCAGAGAAAAAAAAGGAGAGAGAGAGGAAAACACAGGGGAAAGCCCCCCTCCCTTCAATTTCCCCATCAAGCTGCAGCCGCGTATCTTTAAGATACACTCAACTTATTGCAACTGCAACTGCATCAAGGCAATTAGATAGCAGTCGAAACGCACACACACACACACACACACAGGCGGTAGCTCTACACACAAGGCAACGTTGATGAGTTTATGGCAAAAATTGATTTCCAGTTGTCGTTGCTCCTCCCCCAGACCCCACCCCTTCTCTATCCTGAAGCCGATTTTAGCCATGGCTTTAGATGCACGGCAAAAAACAGACTCCTTATTAATGGATTTTGGGGTAAGACATAAAGTAGGAACTAGGAAGCCTGAAATATCTTTTGGTAAAAGATCAGGAAGGTACTGGAAATCCAGGAATTTGTTTATATAGGCTGAAATGTCAGGGGTTTCATTGATGCTTTACATTCTTTGGGCTTTAATTGAAACATGTCTGTTAATATTTATTAAGGGTTTAATTCTTTAGATCCCTTAAAACCTTATTTACAAAGCAACGGAGTTTTCCGCAGAACCTAAAATGAATTACATTTAATTGATACATTTTATAATATTTTCTAAAGGCTTAATTTTTACTTTGCTTAACAATATATTTGCAAAGATAAATAGTTTTTTGTGCTTTAGACTTCATACCGTTCTAAAGTCCTAGCAGAATTTAAAATATATTTTCTATTGGTTTTTGCTCAGAAGAAATCACAATAAAACTCTGAACATTAAGCATTTTTTGTTTGTTTATAAGGAACAATTTTTAAAGGGAATTCTTCTTTTGTTATTATTAATTCTTTAAGAGATTTCTTGGGCATCTTTGATAATAAGATACATTTATAATAGAAGAGATTTAATTTTAGTTAGTTTAATAAGTTAACTAGAAAGTTCAGTAGGCTTAAAACGTTAATTATAAATTATATAGATGTAAAATATATGTCCCCAGGTTATGCTAACTTTTACAGAAAATTTCTTGAGATTTTGCAAAGGTTGTGGGTAACTATTCTTAGAGATTCTAAGGGTAAGTGTAGCTCCTATATTTCACTCAGATTAGGAATTTCCTAACCAGACGAGCTAAGCTATATATCCCCAAAACATAAATGAATATTAAGAGTAAATCCTTGGAATCAATATCATAAATAATCTAATTTTTTCTCTGTGCTCTCGCCGCTTGATTCGCCGCCATACAAATGGCACTCGCCGCGATGAGAGACTGCTGTCTTTCTGTCAGTTTTGTGTTTTAGTTGCTGCCTGCCATTTAATTGCCAATTTTAATGAGATTTTTTCCAGCGCTTTTCCCCTCCTCTCCTCCTCTCCTCCCCACCGACCAAACGCCAACTATAGAATACGGGAATATATACATACATATATACAGGAGATACTACATACGAGGCGGTTGCTGTTTGGGCGTTCGATAAGGATTTAACATACATCGCGCCGTGGCTCCGCAGATAAAAATTAGCGATCGTGTCCGGCGATGTGCGCGATATAGCTAACATATATAGCTGGCGGAGCAGCGAAGGCAAACAGATCGAAGCGAAGCGAAACGAAAGAGTTGTCAACTCGTGCAGATCTGTCAGCGATAAAAGGTAGAAAACCCCGCGAGGAGAGAGGAGCCGCCGCAGGGAAAAGGCCTGGAAAAACCCAACCCATATAACGAACATAACTGTGCCGTCTGGCCGTTAAAGTTAATGGTCGGTCATACCGTTTATGGGGCTACTATACCTTATTTCCATAATCCAGAGCATGTAGATTAAGAGCTTGTTATGTATTTTCCACATGACGATGCAAATCCGCGGCACACAACACGAATACGAGCCCACCAGCAGCCGCTGCCGCCACTATCATCATATTCTATTCGCACTAAAAGTCTCAATACGTTTCGAGGCTTAATTTCTTTTCGCTGAGCTTTGCACAATAATAATAATAATAATAACGACGACAGTCTCCGATTTCCACCGATTTCCAAGGGCTGGGGCTCTGTATTTACCCATAAACCGATGCCATACGAGACCCCGGGAATCTCTTCTATTGCCAGAGTTAAGTTAAGTAAGCCAACGCCTCGCCGTTTTGTTATTAATGAACCGAAAAACGCAGACGGCAGCACTCGGTAAGTGACCGAAAACCGACCGATTCGGTCGTATGGAAACTATACAAAAATACACGAGAGTTTTTGTCCATTTGTTCGGTATGCTAATTAACACCTTCTGCTCTGGTCAGCGGCCAGCGGCGTTTCAATTAAGTCATCGCAAGATCGGATCACCGGGCAGCAGCAGAGATGGCCAGCTCCAGCTCGGCTCGTTTATCAGCGCGTGCGTTTCATTCATGCAAATCTCCGGACTTGGCCCGGCCATAACTCAGACCCGAAACAGCCATCAGCGGCATCATCATCCATCAGTGGGAAACCGAGTTTTGTGTGGGGGCGGGGTATGAATGTCTGTCCGCGGGTCCGCTTGTCCGCTTGTCCGCTTGTCCGCCTGTCCGCTGGTCCTCTTGTCCGTCCCTCGGCGACTACACGATTTTTTAATTTATGATAAAGCGCCTCCGACTGTCACAACGGAATTGCGGCAATAACCATAAACGGCTCAGCAGGTGAAAACTACCAAAAAAGAAAAGCAAAAGAAGTGCCGAACGCGGAACGATGATATGTAGATGGAGATGCGATCGATTCCCCCCTCCCCCAATCCGCGAGAGATCTTTGGGGCTCTTTGGGGATCTTGGGATCGTGCAGCGCTTAGACGTCCCGGGCGCTGAGATTAACATAAATGCAGCTCATTAGTGACGCAATTAAAGAGCCAAGGCGAGCCGACAAACGCTTTGGAGGAGTCCAGGAGTCGCGCGTTGGACCTGCGATCCGCGCGTAGTATCGATGATCGAGACTGGGTTAGGGCACTGGCGCACTGATCGCTCGACCGTCGAGCGCGAGGTTCGTATTAAAACTAAACGGAGACCGAAAAAAAACTATTCACACGCCAGCAGGGAGCAAGCAGGCGGATGGCGAACATGTCGCCGTTCGATGGGATTTTAACTGGTGGTTAAAGAGAGTCTTCGTAGTCTTCTGAGTGTAAGGAATATTTTTAAAGAGGATTGAGAAGAAGAAGAATTGATCTCATTTGGAGAAAACCATCTTTGCAAATAGTAAACAACATAAATAAGTTACATAATCATAATAATATTAAAAACTATTTATGAATGAATGTTAAATTTTTGAGACCACATTCTAAGTTGTATTAACGAATATGCTTAAACTAATGCTCTATTTAATTCGTAAGTCAAACCCATAATAGTTTATTCTATTAAGATGGAATGCATCCCGACCATAGAATTCCAGATTCCAGGTTCTGGATTAAATAGTTGTAAATATAGTATACTAACATTTGCTAGCCGCTTGTATATACAGGGAATACTAAGATGTTGTACTCTTTTGGTTTTAAATTTAAATTTATTTAGGAAACGTTAAAAAAATGTCCAAGTAAATCCAAGAATTTCACGATTTGCCAGGTGGATAAAAATACTTATACTTATTTAATTTATTGTTTCGGAAACGCGTACTGTATAAAAATAACAATATGTTAAAATAACACTAGTTTCCACTCATACTGTACCAAGCTTGTTGATGTGACTTTGGGTAAAGTCTAATCCCCAGATTAGAAAAAAAACAGATATTTTTGTAACTGGTCTAATATATCCATTAATAAATTTTATAATAAATGATCGTGACAAGTTTCGCTAGCAGAGGTTTCGAATCTATTTGGTTTATTATTAAGTTTATTTAATTTTACTTATTTGTATTTATTATTTAATTAACAAATAAACAATCTTTACCCTTTATAGTCAAAACTAACACACAACCTTCTAGTTCTTCGTTCCAACAGGACCATCGAACTGCAACTCCAAGCCGCCGCAACCTGTAGGTATGAGCTTGGCTCGGTTCGCTGCGAACATGTTCTTTGCTTAGCACAGGTTGCAGAGCCCTGTTCGATGAGGCTGGATGCAACAAGCCAGCTTTCGGGTGATTCTTCGCCCATCAATTATGGCCTATTGGCGATCCTGCACGTGACTTGGGCTCCTCGCTGAATGAACGATAATGACGGAGGAGACCTCAATTTTGCCGTTTTTTTGGGAGAACAACTTTCGTCGGCAATCAAATCAATTATGTGGGTAAAAGTCGTGTGTTGGCCGAGAACGGTTTTTGTCCTAAACGGCGGAACTCCCAGCTGAAGAGATGAGCTCTCCGGCGTCATCTAACCGATCAGATCTTCATGCTGCTGTGGCTGCATTCGGCGATTTGTCAGCGTGTCGAACAAAACACAAATCATGTTCATCAAAAGTGCGGCTACAAATGTGTGTTTAGTGTGTTTTGTGGCTTTTTCGCAGATTTATAACTTGTTGTGTGTGTGTGTGTGTGTGTTGACTGCGACTTTAACTTCAACTTCAACAGGCAACAGACCAGCAGCGATTGCTGCAGTTTTACAAATTGTTTTTGAACATTTGTTCAAAATGATTTATCGACAGTTATTTACAGTCCGCCTCTTGACCAGTTGGGAAATTTGTTCATTTTTTATTTTCCCAACTGCCAACAGGCCACGAGTCTACCTCCCTACCTCCCTATTACCACAAAACGGTAGCCGGTAGCCGCCAAGAAGGAGGCGAAGCTAAGGCCGCGGCATCTAATGCATTTCTCGGATACGTGTGTCGTCTTAATTGATATGTCATTTATGCTAATTCCTGGGCAGGCCGCCGCCGCCAGACAGGCAGGCAGGCTCACTTCTCACCGAACCAGCTAGCAGCATGTGCCTTGACAAGCTACAAGATGTGTTTAGTGCAGTTGGGAGTAACACTCGATGGCAGCCTATTAAATGCAATTAAGTTAATTTAAACAGTTTGGTGGAAAGCGCTGACAGCTAACAATAAACAGGTGCCTCGAGAAACAATTGAATAACCATTGTTGTTAGTATCCGATCTTAGTCAGTTTCGAGGGCCTGACTCACTCCTCTATTTGCGAGCCACAATGATGCGCTGTTAAACCCAATAGTGGTTAACGTCAATTATCGGCAAGTGTCGTCAGCAGTTTGCCGTCTCCTCGATCGAGGTAAATACCCATAATACACTCCATGGGCTTAATCAGAGTTGGCCTGACCCAGATTGCAGACAGACACAAGTACCTACCTAGCTTAGTTTATTGTGTGCCAAGACTTTTAAATTCGAGATAATTGTTTTATGGCCCCTCCAAAGTCTCTTTATGGCAGCCAATCGATCGCTGATTAGCAACAGCAGCAGCAGCGTGAAAATGTCGCTGCTACATTGTTGCACGCCGCGCTCACGAGGATTGTGGGTGTCGCCGCGGGAGGGGAACCAATTGTCTTAATGCCAAGTTAATGTCCGTTTGAGTTCCTGCCACCTCTGGAGATTTAAGAGCAATTAAAAAGAATACGCTGCTCTGTGTCAGCAAGGTTTGTTATTTTTACTTCCCAAGTCATTGCAAAGATTTAACACCTCTGTAAACACTCAATAAAAAGCGTTTGTTTTGACTAAATATATTTACCAGAAAGGCTGACTAAAGATCCCTACAATTGGGGTCTTCTATTGTGTTTGAGGTGGCCGCTTGCCTAGTTAAATAATCCTTTTAAAATTGGTTTACTTTCAAAGCAAATAATCTTTCCTATTTGATTGTAATTAAATTCATTTAAATATAGCTAATTAAGTCTAAAACCTACGAGGAAATAAAGCAAATAAAGTGTGATCGGAAATGGCTTTTTTTATAAGCTTTTAGAGGGATTTTTTTTATTTTTAATCAGCAGCTTTAAATGCACTGAAGAAGACATTTCCTGACCCTATAAAGTATATTGTAAATTCTTTAGCATTGTTTATTTCTAAATTATAAATTTATTTTATAGAGTTTCCATTTCCTGTGCTTAAAAGTAGAAAAAGTAATTTATTTTCTAGATATTTTCGAAACTCCCAAGCATAACCTTTAATTGGGTCAAGTTCTTTGTTCAAGTCTTTTGTTTTGACAATTAATTCGTAAATTTTATTGTAATTGAACCTCTATAAATGTTGGTAAAACAAGCCAATTAAGTAAACTGAAAATAGAACCTCAAAAGCAGAACCATTCCAATTTTATTGGCTACCTTTGCCCTTTTGTAATGAATGAAAGCCGGCTTACGCCACTCCACAGTGGCAGCGTCACTCAATGACCATAAAATAATATATAAAACACAAACACACAAAAAAAAATAAAACCAAGCAAGGCACTGAAACAATAATGAATAGCCCGAAAATTCCGACTAAACAACGACTCTTTACCAAAAAAATAAAACCAAAAATACAATAAAAAAAACACTGGAGAGAGAGGAGAATTGCTTTCGGTTTATTGTTGTGGCTGGAAAGCGCTAACGGAGGGCAACGCTTGGTTTCACATTACCCAGCGGAGCAGCAGCAGCTTCCGCTGCTGACAGACCGAATGTCAAGCGGCCAAGCCAGCCAGTGAAGCGATCAGGCCCCGAGGAGCGAGAAAATCGCATTCGGAAAATGATTTTTTGTTTTTTAACAGCAGGCGATTGCCCATAAACAAGTGTAAATTGAGCTGGAAAAGCGGAAAGGCTCGGCGGCGGCATCCGATTTCCAGCAGCGGCAAAAGGTCGAGAGAGCGCTGGGCGATTTATTAACAAGACACTGCCATTGCGAGTGCGAATGCCTTGGCATTTTGCATTGTGCTCGTAATTACCTAACAACGCAGCAAGCCCAGCAACAGATACAGATACAGATACAGATGTGTCTGCGTCCACGCCCCATTAGCTCATCCCTGCCAGCAAGTGTTAATTGAGAGCTGGGCCAGCAGGAGAGGAAAAATGGAAAGGAAAGAAAAACTGGGAGAAAGAGAAAAGGAAATGCCCAAGCCCAATACCCAAGCAGCTGAGGGCTCGTTTTTTTTTTTCTTACCTGGAGTTTACTTTCCTTCCAGAAGATTGGGTTAGTCAAGCACCTCCGGCAGGACAATCCATTGATAATGACTGGCGCCAGCTGCTTGGCGGCTCCTCACTTAGACAAATTGATTACTAATTGGTTTGTCAGGTCGGCGGAGAGGAGAGAAAGCGGCTAGATGGGCCCAGGGATAAGGCGGCAGGACCAGTTAAAGTGTTGAATTAAACTTTATTGGATGTAATTACAATTTTACAGAAACTGGAAAGTCGTTTTACAATATATAATATATATATATATATGTTGTATATATAACTCTATGCTTTGTTTGTGGTGTTCTTGTTGTTGTGGTTGTGTCTGAGTCTGTGTCTGTGTCTGTACATATATAATACGTTGATTTTCGTTAAACATTCTTTAGCTTGCTTGGATATATGTATGTGTATAGTTCATGCTAAGTATCCCGTACAAGTTAGATATAATATTTAAAAAGAGTACACTCTAGGTATATTTCGCTTAAGGGGGTTTAGAGTTAACAGTTTCTTACCGATTCTCATCTACTAAACTGAAACTCGGAAACAAACGATTCAAATTCAAGCTGCCATATATTTCAATTAGTTGAATTTAATTTTGGATTCCTTGGGAGAGAGTTTTACTTGGTTATTATGTGTGTATTTAGCTAGCTGAAGTTTGGAGTTGAAATCGAAGTTGAAGTTGACGTTGAAGTTCAAGTGGAAGTAGAAGAAGGACCTTCTTCTGCTTCGTACATGCGCCGCACTTTAGAAGTTATAATAAGACGTAGAAGATAGGTGTAAATGATCTAACAGATATGTGAGTACAAATATCCCAATTATGTGTTGGCTATAATAGATTTTCATTGCGTATTGTGTAGAGTTTTTCGTTAGTTATAAACAATCTTGTTGGTGTTGCATTGTAATTTTAGATTTTAGTGTTTCAGTTGAAGGGGAAAACATTGAAACAAAACTAGAATATATATAGGCTAGGATATTTTCGCACTTCGATATAGATACCATTGCATATCGCTTGTTATTTCGGTATTTCTAATGGTTTTTTTTTGTTTTCTTTTGTTGTTGTTAGATTTAAGTTTAGTTTTAGTGCCAATTGGCTTAAGGTACTTAAGTTTTTCTCTGCCTTTTGGCCTCGCCGCGCCTTTCTCGCTATCTAAAAAGACTTTCTTACTTGCTTACTTCCTTTAAAACACACTCAGGTTTGCTACTTTGAGGTTTATAAATTTGTTGTGTGTGTCTAGTGTGTGTATGTGTGAGCCGTAAGTGTTTTTGTGTGTGTGTTTGTGTAGTATGTGCAAATATTGCAATTATAATTGGATTTAGTTTTCAGCTGTTACATACATATCTAACACCCTGCCTAAACAGTTTTATTTTTTTTAACAAAATTGATTGCAATTCTTAAGTCAGTTGAGTAGTGAAATCGTATTTAGTCTTCATTTCGAATCAGTTATCAGATCTATACATAGTTAAGTTAGAGCAAAATGCAATCAAAGTTTCGTAGAGTAATAATATAGTGCGAATTAAGTATAATAGTTTCGTAGTTAAATAGTTAACAATGTGATAAATCCTACATCCAGCCACCACCATCCATCCCATGCATATTCACAACAGCTGCTCCTGACACTTCCTTCTGATTGTTGAGTAAAAGTCAACCTTTGCACTTGGGTTGGTATTTTTTTTGTTTTTTTTGTGGAGAGTTTTGTGGGATTTTGTGGGACTTGCTCTGAGGGTAAGTGCCTCTATTCCATAGTTAATACGAACTTGAACGCTCCTTGAAAAATGGTTGTTTCTTCATTGTGTTGTTATCAGTATCAGTATGTCGGCTCTTTCTATATTATATATATATATTTATTGTTGTATATTTGTAAGTATATATGTTCTTGTTGGTATGTTATGAAAGCTAACAATGTGGACGGACAAAAATAATTTACAAAAATTCATTTATTGTTACATTTAGTTTAAAAACTTTCCTCTCCATCTCTGGCATATAACTTTCGTCTGCTCAAGCAATTAAGTTTAAGTTTTTTTTTGGGGAGTGGGAGGAGTAGCGACAGCAAAATGTTGGAGCTTAACAAGGCTTCCCTTCTCTTCGGTCATTTCTACTATCATTAGCTAGGCTTAGTCTAGATAAGTTAGGACTTGGTACACATTTATGGTAGTAAGTACTTAGGGGAAATTAGAATAGAGTTTGCTTTCTTTGAAACAGGACAGACTCCACACGAATCTGATTTTAGAAATCAACAACAACGTTCTCTCTTTTTTTTATGGACTTTAAGTGGAGTCTTATGCTTAGGCCTAGGGAGCTAGCGTTTTAGCAACTAGTTAGGATCGAGGATTAATGCTTTTTTTTTTTTTTAGTTCTTGTTTTCTTTTTTTTTTTTGTATTTTGCTTTAGAGACAAGCATAGTCGCATCGCAGAGCTTGGTAATACATACGTTAAAATAGACTAGAGTTTTATTTAGTTAGTTATCCTCGAGCTGGGCCATATCTATATACAAATGTAACTATTTAGAGGCATACACATGCGTAATATTGGTTTAAATCGTATGTATATATATATATAATATGTATGTATATATATATTGCAGGCTACGTTTTTCACTACAATTGGAGTTAAAAAGTTGTTTGGTTTTGTTTTGTTTTTTCAAAGGCTTCGGTAATAAGTTCTTTCGAGTTGACAAATGGAAAAATTGTGTTCTCATCTTCTCCCTGGAGTCCGATCTTCAGTTAGGTTTAAGATTAGGTTTTAAGTAATACCTTAAAAAAACACTAGCCTAGGCTGCTACCTCTTCACTTCGAAAACAATGCGTATCCCTCTATCCGTACATAGTTTCTTAAAATTCGTTAGGCAAATGAATCAAAGTGCAGGTTTAGTTGCTACTAATTCAGTGTGTGTGTGGTGTGTGTTGTGTGTGTTTTAGAGAGTTTTAGAGAAACAAAGTTCCACTATACAGAGGTGCTTGGGATTGGTTTTGCTTTGTCCTAAGGGGAACAACGAATACGAAAGTAGAAAGTTTCACTCGATTGTTAAAGCTATTCATAAATTCTTATGGAACATGCAGCTCGTTCCTATGTTAAAAGTTCTTCACTCAGTTGACGACCCTCTCACTGATTGGATTGTATTTGGTGTAGATTGTTGATGTTGCCACCTCCACTGGTGTGGCCACTACTTGTTGCCGAAGTGCTGCAAAGTCAATTAAAATCCAATATAAGATTATGAAGGAGATATGTAATAAAAGCAAGCTAAACTTACCTATTTTCGTGGCACACCAACATTTCCTGCTGCCCTTGAAACTGCAAGTTTTGAAGGTATTCCGCCCTGCGTTGGTGCACCAGCTTCTCTTTTTCGGCTCGCTCTTTCTGTAGTCTGTGAGTTGTTGGAGAAAAAAAACATTAGCATTAGTTCAAGGAAAGTTCAAAGCACTTAAAAATAATCAGGAAATAAACAAGTTTAAAAACTAAACCAAAACCATTCTACACGGTCTTACCAAAGTCGTCAAATTGCCATCCCAAATGCTTGCGTGCAAATTACATTACAACCCATCAGTTAGCTTAGCTTTGGACTTAGCCTAGTTAAGCGGATCAATTAGCGGTACTTACTTGATGCGTGATTGTCTCATAAACTGTTGGATTTTTCTGGCAGCTTGATTCTGGGTGGACTGCGAGTAGGTTCGCCTGCGAAAAAAAATGTTTTAATTAGTGGCAGGTAAATGTGATAAGAGGAAGTGCTATTTAACTCTCCAATACCAATACACCAACACTCTCCAATACTCAAATACTGTTTTAATATTCTGATTTTAAGGTTCATAAAAGTCATATCTATTAAAAAGATATGCTTTCAATGGAAATTAACTGTTTAACTCTCCAATATCAATACTCCAACACTTCCAAAAAACCCGAAACTAGAGTATTGGAGTATGGGAGAGTATTGGAGTGTTTGGTATTCGTATTAATAAAAGATAAATTTGCTATGAATAAATTATCTTGTAAGGAAATAAGCTGTTCATCTCTAATACAGTAATAACAATTCACCAACACTCTTCAATACCAATACTCCAACGCTCTCCAACACTCAACATAATAATTTAATACAAAAGGTAGCAATTAAATTTTGAAACCATTTTATAATGATGGAAAACCCAAGCTAACTCTAAAACTTGCTCGTATTTTTCAGGAATTTGAGATATTTAGTAAAAGGAGAGGTGGAATTAAAATTCTTTTACTCACTTCAAGGGTCCCGATGGACTCGTTTCCTTGGGCGTGCTCGGCTGCGAGCCCATCTCATGTTGCTGCTGCTGATCCTGCTTGTAATGATCATAAAAGCTAGACAGGCACTGTGAGTTGCTGCTCACGCTGCCATGATCGCTGCCACTGCCCAGGCCGCCCAAGCCGCTCTTCTTGAAGCGCTTGTTGCGCCTATACGAGCGATATCCGTGCTGTATAACCAAGGCGGCATTCGTCATCTGCCTGTAATAGGCATACTGCTTATACCGCCTATAATAGTTCTGGATAACCGTAGCGGCAGTGCGTTCTTTATTCTGCTCCTCCATCTTCTGTCGCCCCTTATACGACCTATACGCCTTCTGTATGCACTTGGCCGCCTCGTACAGCTCCCGCTGCTCCGTATCCGTGAGGGTTAGCTTCGAGAAGTCCGCCTCGAAGGGATACTGCGAAATGCTGGAGGCGTGCAGGAATTCCGTTAGCTGTTTCGTCGATGGCGGCGGACTCGGTGAGCTGACCGACGGATCTGTGCCCAGAATAGAGTAGCTGGCCGGCGACTGCAGCGGTCCCGAACTGGCAGGACTTAGACTAGAACAGGGCGTGCTGACATCATGATAGCGATAGCTATGGTCATGGAAATCAAAGCTAAAGTCGCTGTCGAAATGCGTATTGGGCAGCGAATCGAGCAGCGGGTCCATAAAGCTATCTGTCAAGGCCGAGGACTCGGAGGTGAGAGGTTCGGTCAAAGGACTGCCCAGTACCATCATTTCGTCGGCTTCGTTCTGTGGGATATACCATATTTTTTATAACAAATATTATTCTAGCTAATAAACAACTCACCTTAATGCGCTCTGGCATGGCGGCGATTATGTGCTCGGCCAGGGTCAGGACTTTGGCATCCGAATCCCCTGAAACATATCAATAGATACTTTACAAAAACTGCTACAAAACATAGATATCTATTTACGAATACACATGGCAAACGAGTCTACATAACTGAGTTTTGGGCACTTTTTACAGTTTCTTAAGATTAAGTTCCCGTTGGATGAGGAATATCCAATGGAACTTAAAGCGACAATGATAGTAATGACTCCCCAAATTGATCAGGATATAAACAAAGTCGCTGTTAATTATTATTTGTATTATATATACATATACATACATATACACACACCGACAAGCACAATGATTATAGTGTTTTCGCTAGCTATTTACATACGCCTCGATTTATATTTACAACGATCAATTCGTGGCTAATTTATGCGGCGAGTGTTTTAGTTAGTTAGTTTAAAATTAGTACGCATAATTATTGGTTAAATGTAGACATCGATAGAGGCGTCGGGCCGTGGACGTGTGCAAATAACCACCAACCAGTAACCAAAACGAACATTTACATTCGATTAAACGAGCGCACACACACTTCACACACGCACTCTCACACTCTCACGCACATGATTACATATAACAACAAACAGCAATAGCAACAACAACAACATCAACAACATCGATATAGCCCCATATACATATAGTTAGTATGTTCTTTTTTTTTTTTTTAGCTACAGTGTATACAGATTACGGGTGAGGTTTGAGAGCGAGCTCTGATCCGGCTCTGACCATCATCACACTGACCTACAACGGCATCGGGCAGGGCCAAGTCATTGCCAATGGTCACATCGGTCGCGCTCGTCGAGTTGTCATCGATGTCTTTGTCGTTAACGGGGCTCGATTCGCCCGTGGATACCACCTCGCCTATTGATATGTGAATTTACCGAGAGAAATTTTGAGCATTTGATTTTCAATCCATTATCCATTATTGTATATATATATATATCTAAATGAAGGATAGGGTTCAGGCGGTGGTTGTTGGCCCCCAAAACTTACACAAAGCAAAGTCCATTTTACGCAGCGGCGACAGCAGACAGTTGGTGCCCGTCAAGGAGTCCAGCGGTGAGTCCACGCCCAAGGCATAGTTGTCATGGCTCTCAAAGTTGCTGGTTTTGATAATGTTTTTAATTAAGAGAACTACAAGGAGCTTCACTTTCCAATCCTTACCTGTGCAGCCTGGCCAAGGGTTTGCCCGATTTGCTGCGTATATCCATGTTAATGCCACTGTCTATGGAAGAGCGTTTGGAGTAACGACTGCCGCTGTTGGGGGGACTCTGATTGCTGTTATTAAATATATAAAATTAATTAATTAAACTTCCATAAACTAAAAGCCGAACCACTTACCTATGCACAGCCACTGGTCGCAGGAAAACCCCATCATGCTTGCGGTGCAGCTCCAAATCAAAGCCACTAAAGCTATGCTGCTGCTGCTGCTGGTGCTGCTGCTGCTGTTCCTCTGTCTCCGCTTCCACGCCCATGTTCATGGAGAGATTGGCCAGGCCACCACGCAACTGTGGCTTCCGGCAGCGCTCCTTCTCCAGCCTAAACATTTGCGCCAGCAAATGCTTATGACCCCGCATGCTGGCCAAATCCAGAGGCGTCTGCTGTGCCTGCGTCTTGATCTTAAGAGCATTATGATTCCACTTGTACAGCAGCAGCGAGCACTCCACATGGCCGCGTACACAGGCCCAGGCGAGCGGCGTAAAGCCATAGACATCCTGACTAAGGGCATCCAGCTCTGTTTCAAGTATGATATGTGGATTCTCTGCTCGCCAATTGAGCATGGCGCCCACCAGCTTAGCATAGCCCAAGGCAGCGGCTAGATGAAGCAGCGTCATGCCACGCAATCCCACTGTCCACGAAGCCACGGTGCTGGGCATGCTCCAAGCGTGCTTAATCAACTTGTGGCAATAGGCCACCAGCTTCTCCTCAAAGTTAGGCTCCAGATAGAGAGAGGTGTGATCGGTTAGCTCCTGCTCCGTCTTCACCTGCAGCTTCTCGTCGATGGTGGACAGCCGGTTGAGGAGAGTGAACTTGTACAGGCAATCGTTGGAGCTGCTGGCATCGAATGGTGCATCCGCCAGCAGGGACAGCTTGTACTCGAACATCACCGAGTTGGAGACGAGGAAACCGCCACAGGCCACCTGCAGCGTCACAAAGCCAGCCTCGTGAGCTGGACAATAGCAACGCAGGACGCCCTCTTGCACTAGTTGTGTGGGCACGGGCTGGGCATCAAATAGCACTGTGTAGGTGCCACTATTGCTGCTCGTCCAGGGTCCTGCCACTAGGACCTTGACGCCTCCCTCCGTGTACGACCATTCGGGACTAAAGTCGCAAATGTTGAGCACCTTGCGGGGCTGTGGCGCCGGCTCTCCCAAGTAGGAGCCCTGCTCAAGGGCGGTGTTATTCAGGGCCTGCTTGTCATCCAGATCTAGTTCTGGGAACTCCACAAGCATATCGAAGGCATCCAGATTGGCAAAGACATCGTCTGTTTCGTCCTCTTCAGGCTCTGCCTCAGCCTCAGTTCCCAAGGAGGGTTTCTTCTCTGTTTCCTGTTGATTGTTCTTGGCTTTGCTGTTGCAAGTTGCTGCGCCTGCTGCTGCTGCTACTGAGGATGATCCTGCTCCTGCTCCCGCTCCCGCAGATGCTACTGGTACACTGTACGGCATATTGGCTATCAAAGTGCGCTGTATATCCTCATGGGACAAATCCAGCGTCTCATTAAAGAAGCTCAGCGTCTCAGCGGCCTGGGGCTCATCCTCGCTGCCGCTGCTGCTGTTGCTGTTGCTGCTGCTGCTGCTGCTGCTGGTGCTGTGCTCGCTGGCGCTTATTTGGCTGCTGTTATCACTGGAAGCTCTGAATGTTGCACAACCATTGGGGTTCAGGGGTTGAGTCTGCGACTGACTCCTGTTGAGGGCCTGTTCGGTGGCCTGATTGTTGATGTTGCTGCTGACATTGCCTTGGCTATGGTTATGGCTGTGGCTGCTACTGCTGCCCACATCCTGCTGTGGAATAAGTTTGAATTTAATCAACATAAACACAGGCTTCCCCTGTGGTTTCTACTCACCTCAGAGAGCGCATTGGCGCTCATTAAATTATCACAAGTTGCTGCTGCTGCCGCCGTCGACGTCGTCGTCGTTGTAATTTGTTGCTGCTGATTGCCATCGATAATCGATTGTAAGGAACTCGAAGTGGATGAGCTGCCCGATGTGGGTGTGGAGGTGCTGCTGCCAGCGGAAGACGTGGCAGTGGGGGGTTGACTTCTGCTGCTGCCGCTGCCGCTGCTGCTGCGATGCTCGGGTGACATGCACATGGCCTCCACAGGAGGCTGGGACTGGGGTTGGCCACTGCTTGGGGTTGCTGCTGTCTGTGGCAATTTATAGTAATGTTGTTGCTGCTGCTGCTGCTGCTGCTGGGCGCTGTTGTTGCTGTTGCTGGAAGCATTGAGTTGCTGCTGATGATTGTACATGAAGTTATTATTATTGTTGCCGGTGTCGTTATTATTTACGACATTTAATTCGTTGTTTGTTTGGCCTGCTAATTGCTTGCCGGCATTGTTGCTGCTGTTGCTGTTGCTGCCACCGCTGCTGCTGCTGCTGCCGTTATTGCTGCCGGAGTTTGTGATTTTGTTTGCGGTCATGTGGCTTTGGGTTTCAATTAGTTCGGTGTCCATAACATTTGAGGCAACTACAGCTGCCGCTGCCGCTGCTGCTGCCGCCACTGCTGCTGCTGCAGCTGCTCCTGTTGAGGCCGGATCCCTGGCTGTGGCCGTGATTGTTGTATTGGCTATTTGCAGCCTGTGCTGCTGATTGAGATGCACCGAGTTCTGGCTCTGACTGGCCACGAATCTCTGCAGGCTCAGGTGCTGCTGCTGCTGCTGCTGCTGCTGCTGCTGATGGTATTGTTGCTGCTGTTGCTGTTGGTGTTGCTGCTGCTGCTGTTGCTGCTGCTGCATTACAAGATTACTTCTTGCGGCCAGCATTTGACTGGCTCCTCGATACTGCTGATAGCCACCACCATCTCCATGTCCTGCCTGCTGCTGTTGTTGCTGTTGCTGCTGCTGCTGCTGCGGCGGAATGATCTGGAACTTGATGGCCGACTCCTGCGGCAACTGCTGCGTGGCATTGTGGAACTGCCCGTGACTGTCCAGATGCTGTCGAGGTCGCTCCGCCCAGCGGGAGTAAAGCTTGCTGGCCACCACCACATTGGGTGAGTTGCCGTTGTTATTGAAGGCCTCGCCCAGTCGCTTCTCCTGCACCGAGGATTTGAGAATGGCGCCGGAACGCCGCATCACGGGATGCGTGCAGGTCTTCCCATCCGCACATCCTGCATCTCCGCAACCGCAGTCCAGCTGCTTGACCAGCGCCGCCTGGCGGGACAATCTTTGCTTCTCCATCAGCTGACAAACTATGGACTCCACTGTCTCGGCCGTCTTTAGGGGAAAAATTGAAGAATTAAATAATTAGGGGCTTCTTTTTTGATGGGGGAATAAGGAAGCCTCCTGGTACTCACCGATATTTCTATATCGTTGCCAGAGTCTGAATCATCATCAGAGTTGACTGTGGAGACTAAGAAACATTTATAGGTTTATTATTGGATATAAGGAATATTTTTTAAGGTAATTATGGATAAAGAAATTACAAATTTAAAGTTTTTCCTTGGGAAATTGGAAACGAGAAATTTTTGTCTTGCTTATAGAGCTTATAATCTTAAATGTATAAACGCGATCATTAAAAACAACAGGATTAAACAATAAAGTAGCAAGCTGTATTTCTGCAACATCTATTTGCTTGGCATCACCAATTGGTATAGCAAAACATGTTCCTAGCTACATGTTCTTAGCTACATTTTCCTAGCAACATTTACATGTGCATTTCACCAAGTTAGATCTAATTTTGTTTACTAGACTCACCATAAACTAGAGCTTAATTATACCATGTGACTTGATCATCTATCTTTTATTTTTAAAGTGAAAAGCTTTGGTTGCCGGGTATTTCATAGGCGGGAACACTTTGCTGTAGCTTTCTTACTTGTTATATTCTTTACCTACTTTACTTTCTTACTTATGAAAGTTATAATAATTTTCTTGATTGTATTTCATTTCAAAAAGAATCAAGAACTTTTATTCTGGCATAAAATTTGTCAAATCTAATCTAATAAAATCTGTTAAATCTTAGTCAAACTTGATTTTATAGGTCACTTCCTAAAGAACTATACGTAATTTTTCTCAAATGAATTTAAGAGAGAGCTACACAAATGACTAGGGCTTCGAAATCACTCAAAAGCTTGTCCAAAATTATGGTTCATAGTAAAAAAAAAAAAAAAAAATGCACACTGAATTATGTACCTTAAATATTTTATAGTATATTTTTAGACACCTTTTGAGTGATTTCTTTGAAGTCCTCATAATATTTTTTAATACAATTTCACTGACTCCTTTCTATTATTAGTATTCATTATAAAATGATTTATAATTTGTATTATTATTTATTATTATTATTTTTTATTATTATTACTATTTATTATTCTTATTAATTATCTTAATTATTTTAATTTGGATTATTATTTGTATTAATATTTATTATTACTATTAGTTTCTATTATCTTTTAAACCCCAAATGTTACTTTCAAACTTACGCATGGGCTTCAGTTGACTGACCAGCTCCTCCTTGGTCCACTCCTTCTTGTCGCCCCAAAGTGTGATGCTGGGCGCTATCACGGCCATTTTATTATCATCCGGATAGGGCACATTCAGATAGTGCACCAATACAATGTCGGGATTCTGTGGAGAGTGACAGTCCCAAAAGGATTAGGAATGAAAGCAGCCCAGAGAGGCCTCCCCACACACTTACCTGCAACAGCCAGTAACATCTGCGATGAAATGTGGGCAATATGGCCGAGTGTACATAACAACCATAGATGCACTGTGGAGAAAGAAGGGGAAATTCAATTTATCAATCCGGCAGAGCACAAACAAGAGCATAAAATAGGAATTCAGGATCCAAACACACACACACACACGCAGCTCTGGCTGCTACCCGCGGAGAGCAAATCCATTTAATTGGAAAACATAAAAACGAAGAGTTCAAATTAAATTACCAACCGCCCACGCTTTGGGGCGCCACTTGGTCTTGGTCCTGGGTCCTGCCTGCTGGCTCCTGGTAAGTGCCAAAAATCAGAACTCAAACCCGAAACCCAGCGAGCTGAAACGGAAGAGCTACGGAAAAGGGTTTCCCTGACTTATAAAACATTTCGTTGCGCATTTTTCTTGTTCTCAAGACTTTTTCTACACTTTTTTCTATCTTAGTTGTGATTTTTTTTTTCTTTGGGGGTAACTTCTTGTGCCCGCTGATAAATTTGTTGGCTCTCGTTGGCCGCGATATGCCGCTGACTTCTTCTGCTTTTCCCTTTGGCACTTCCTTTGTCCTGGCCGCCATTCGTTTTGGGCCCAGTTATCATGTAAGAAGACGGCACCCCGCCAGGCACTGCCAACTGCATATAAATCTCTTCGCCGGCCACGTTCACTTGCGAATGTATTAAAATAAAAATTAAAATAAAAACAAGAGAAGAGAGCACAAAAAAAAAAATTGGCGTGAAATTGCCAAATGTTTTTATGTTTCTGTAATGGACTACTGACTGGTCGAGGGGGATGGTTACCCCTTAGACTCCGACACACAGACAGACGGACAGACAGACAGACATTATAAATAAGCTTAACCCTTGGCAAGGCTTATTTCATTAGCAGGCAACGGCGTCGTTGCACACATCCTTGAGCAAACACTTGCCGTTGGATGAAACGGATGAAGGAATCCCGGCCAGGACACCGTAAGTTTCTGTCTACTTCCGGCGGGAAATCATAACTCACCCAAAAGGAACCCCTTCATACGGTCAAGAAAGGAGAGAGAAAAAAAAAGGAAAAACCCAAAGTGGGAACCCCAAGGAAATCGCTGGAATTTAAGCCATTTTTTGTTAAGACCTTTGACAAATGACTCTTCCGGCTAATTGCCTAATTGTGCAGCAGCTAACAAGCAGGCTAAGAAAACAACTTTCGGACTCACCTCCGTGCCTTGTACTTTAAGTTTCATGTGATCCTCGCGCGTTGTCTTGCCATCCTTGCGCTTCTTCCAGCAATAGCCATCGCGTCGGTAGCGGACCTTCTTTCTGGAGTACAGCAACAGGGAGCCGCTTTTGGGTCTAGAAAAAAGAAAAGTATGGCAATTTGTTATCCATAAAATAGATTAAATATATATTAACATCTCTGAAGAGTATTTTAATCAGTTTATTATTAAACTTTAATTTGTAATTAAATTAGAAACCCAATTCCTCGTTTTATGACTCACCTGGTTCGAACCTCCTTGGACTGCCACTCGCCGTGCTTATCAAAGCTGATAAGAATCGCTGCGATTTCCTGGAAGAAACGAAAAACACAGATTATCATAAATATTCTAATATTTGCATATCACAGATACATCCATCTTGGCTGAAAATATTCCCAGATAGCGAGGGCAGCCTTATCATCGCTGCGACACTGGTTACTTTCCTAGCTGGCCATATTTCTACGTAGTAGTAGTATCCCCCGCTTAACTTGGCTAACTGACCTTAACTAACGTGCTAACAATTTCCGGACTTAATGGCCGCCGGCTGCCCATTGCCCAGTCACGGAACAACTCGCGGCATTTCCTCCGCCAAAAAGCTGGAGAGGAGGCATTTCTGCGCCATAAAACAAAGGAAAACATTTTAGAAATTTCATTTGACCGCAAAGCGGACACTGCCACAGGATGAAGGTGAATGGGGGGGCCAGGCAGGCAGTGTGTTAACCACAATTTACAGGTGTCGCCGCCAGTTGACACTTAACCAGGCTGGAGGCCAAAAAAAGGAGTAGCAGCAGCAGGAGCACCAGCAGAGACGCATCCCGAGTGCAATTTGTGTGCATATTTGAAATGCCCCGTGCCTCGTGATAGGAACTCAGCCAGTCAGGACTTAAAAGCGAGCTGACTCAAAGGACATTCGAATGCAAATCACACAACAGTAAGTAACAGTCAGCGAAAGTTCACAGGAAATCTCCCCAAGCCATAGTCCTTGGGCTTGGCCATTTTAGACATTTCATTGCATGTTTTGCCGATAAAGTTATCAATTTGTTTGCTTCCTTGACGTTGCATGAATAATGCAAAGTGGCCATCCATCCATTCACATTCGCCGGAGCATCCCGGGCATCCCGAGCATCCTCAGCTGTGCTGCCACATGTCTCACTTTTTGGGGGCAGAGATATCGCAGCATTTGCGAGTGTCATAAAAATTGTATATCGGGAATATACAGGGAGGGAGGGAGGCGGAGAGCAAATCACAGGCGCGTGTTTGTCAAGTGGCAAACGTTTGCATTTTGGCCAGAATTGCCCCTGACTTTAGCGCCCGAAAGGAGCATATGGAGTGGAGAGACATATGGAAAGATAGAAACATATACATATATATATAGATGGATGGCTCTCGCTTATTTATGCATGGCCCAAGAGCAAACCTACGACCTACGACCTACGACGACCTACTCCACACTCCTCCTCGCTTTATGATGAATTCCAGGCACATACTACGAGCGGCGAGGCATTAAGAATTTATGCCCACCTCAGCGTATTCCCCGCTTTTTCGCCAAAATGGGCGTGGTCTTAGTCAAATGTTATTTCAACACTTTCGCCGAAGAGCGATGAACAAACGATGCATCAATCATACAGGAAGTCGGAATCAAAACCACTTAAGTCAATGGGAATTTGTATAAAGTTAAACTTGGAAGAATTGAAATAGAGAAGTTTGTACTTAAATCATTTACTATTTTTAAGAAATTGATCGCAAAATAAATTAGGGTATAGATCCTAATGTGATCTTAAAAAAAAAAAATATAAGATGCCATAGGAATTTTAGAATTTTTGGGCTAACTTTAGAGCTCTCAAATTTCTGCATGCGAGAGAGAGAGAATTTCTTTGCTAGCAAAAAAAATGGCTTGCATGTGTTTCATAAAATAATAATATAATAAAAGTGTAATAATATGCGTAACCTTATAATTTGTGGAATTTTTTTTTGCTTACTTTAGAGCTCTAAAATGCCAACGAGAGAGCGAGAATTTCTTTACTAGCAAAAAATTGCTTGCATATGATGCGTTACGCATTTTACTCTTTATATTGTCGTTGCGTATGCTTTCTTATTTTTATTTGCTCCTAATTCAAGGACCTTGAATATAATTAATTAATAACAAGTAAGAAAAGTTAACTTCGGACGGAGCCGAAGTTCATATACCCTTGCAGATAATTTGTTACTTATTATAACAAATTTTGATAAAATATAACATGTATAATGTAAA